>JASDQU010714212.1:0-17283 GCA_032191745.1 Picea mariana
TGAGCATTAGAAACGTAATCATAACTTCTTCATAATATATCAAACTCAAAAAGAAATTCATCGGGATCTTCTGAAGACAAACCATGAAAATTAGGTCATGCTGAGAGTGGAATGTTTTTCATGGGGGCTACTCCTCTAGGGATATCACCAATAGGAAATCCTAATGTGGAGAAAGAGTTTTCATCATTTACCTCTCCTTCAGGACCTGCCTGTTCTTCATGATGCAATTCTTCATTGTACTCATCCATATTTTCCTCTGTCTGCTCCCCTGCTGTGCTTGCTCTGTCCTCAATGTTTCCTGCTGGCTTCTGGACTATCTTAGGACTCCAAACTTCTTTCCCTATTTTAAAAATTGCTTGAAATGAAGGCTGGGACTTTTGTTTCCGAAGGTTTGGTCGTTGAGAAACAGATTCAGACTTTGATACAATCTCGTCAATGTAAGTCTTTCTTCCTCCTTTTCCTTTTCCGTTGCCACCTGTAGGGTTAGTATCCTTGGGGTCTTTCATGCAATCTTTGTATCTGAAAAATCATAAGTGCTTTTGAAATCTAAAATTACCTTCCCCGGCAACAACACCAAAATGTCAGTCACTATAATTGCTTAATTAATTCAAACAATCAAGTGCTACATAAATTGTCAACCCAGGGAAGTCTGTTTATTTCAAAGGTAACCACGCACTATATATGCTCAATTCCAAAAGAAACCTAGAGTTGTAGTAAAGGAAACTATATTAATCACACTTGCCTTGAATAAAATGAAGTTTCGACTTGAATTACAGGAAAGAAACCTACCTATTGCAGAGCTTTTAAAGATTAAGCTAAAGAATCCTGGATTACATTAAAATAACAACTACAACAGGAAAGAACAACTATTTTGTAACCAAAGAATAGGACCCTTATTCCCAAGCAGGAACTCCAGCGCCTTGTTTCTGATTAACACACTTTCGTGAAAACATTAATGCATAGAAGGTTAACTCTATCTACAGAGAACAAGACCTTCTAATCCCTTCCATTAAGGAGGGACCCTTAACCCAGTCTCTGATTAGCACACTTGTGAAAATAACTAAAAGCCAACTAGTTCTACAGAGAAAAAGACCTTCTAATCCCTTCCATTAAGCAGGGACCCTTAACCCAGACTCTGATTAGCACACTTGTGAAAATAACTGAAAGCCAACTAGTTCTACAGAGAACAGGACCTTCTAATCCCTTCCATTAAGCAGGGACACTTAACCCAGCCTCTGATTAGCACACTTGCGAAAATAACTGAAAGCCAACTAGTTCTACAGAGAACAGGACCTTCTAATCCCTTTCATTAAGCAGGGACCCTTCACCGAGCCTCTGATTAGCACACTTGCGAAAATAACTGAAAGCCAACTAGTTCTATAGAGAACAGGACCTTCTAATCCCTTCCATTAAGCAGGGACCCTTAACCCAGTCTCCGATTAGCACACTTGTGAAAACAACTGAAAGCCAACTAGTTCTACAGAGAGCAGGACCTTCTAATCCCTTCCATTAGGCAGGGACCCTTAACCCAGTCTTCGATTAGCACACTTCATAAAATCATCACACAAGATTGCTAATTGAAATGATTATGAACTTCATGAAAACAATGTAACATTCAAGAAAACAAAGTTCTTAACAAGACAGAGTTCAGTAGTGTTTCAACAAAGCAGAATTCATTAACAGTAGTGTTTCAGTAAAACAAAATTTAATCAAGGCATAAATAGAAATTACACTAACACACACTATAACACTAACGGGTGAATCTTGTGAAGAAGGTGGGCCCTCCCTTCTCACAATATTCCCCTGAGACGAAAATGCTAGATAAGGATGCTCAAAATAGTCTTTTATTCATCTATCAATTGATCATATTACAATCTGGAAAATGAAGTACGTCCCTCTCTCTGAAGCTTTCTTAATACATAAAACTTGGATTTCTTCGAATGGTGATTTCCTCTTATTTAAAGAGGGAATCCCTTCGATACAATTGATCAAACATTACAGATGTATATCTGAGTCCTATTCTTAGTCAGATTGACTTTCTAAACCAGAATAGGATGTCCTAGTCTTGTGCAACATAATGCTATTACAAGTGTTGAATGAGGTGTTGTTGTTACAGCTGGAGTAACAGTTCTTTCTCGTTGCTGTTGACGTTGTTTCAGTACCACAAATCACGGGCTGTTTCAACCACGGGATTTGCACTCTTGATTGTTTCAACATTCTCATGTAGGAGCGATGGTTGGTGCTTGGCTCACGGTGCAACTGTTGTTTGACCGCTGATTGTGTAACGACTTCCTTTTTGTTTCAGCATCGTGACCATAAACTCAGCATCGTCGATCTTCTGTGTTTCAGCATCTGTGACCCTGGACTGTGTAACAACTCTGTGTTTCAACATCTATGACCCTGGACTGTATAACAGCTTAGTGTTTCATCATCTGCGACCTTGGACTGTGTAACAACTTCGTGTTTCAGCATCTGCGACCCTGGACTGTGTAACAGCTTCTGTGAATTGTTGTTTTAGCAACAGGCCTCAAATGCTAATCTGCAGTTTGAACTGTTTCAGCACTTATACATTTTTAATCAATGGTTAAGTATGAGAGTGATGTAAAATATTATGCAAAATAGATTAAACGTATAGTAATGAGAAGGGACGTTGTATACCTTTGGAATGATCAGATAAAGTGATAATATGAGTTTAAATGTGGGTGATCAAGAGTGTAATAGTGGAAAAAAGTATGGGCAAAAAGGTACATTGTGTGGTCCTAACAACTGTCAGGAGGACAACCAAGGAATTTCACATTGCCAGTTGGGTAATGAAATGAGGTCGCTGCGGGATCTCGGAGACTACCAGGAGGGCAGTGGAAGCATCTCAAATTACCAAGAGGGCAGAGATAAGAATACGAGACTGTCTGAAATTCTCATGGAATCAGAGGTGAGTTCAATTCAACAAGGTGTGCTGATGAAGATGGGATTGGTTGATATCATAGCCTACCAGGAGGACAACAGGAAAATCCCATATTTCCATGTGGGCAGGGATGAACAGATGAGACTATCTAAGAGTCTCATAAAATCAGAGGTGAGTTTGGATCAGCAGGTGCAGCTGACAAAAGAGGAAGATTGAAGAAATCTTCTGATGATTGGGGGAATCGAAATATTCCTACCATTTGCCCGAGAGGAGGCAAAAATCTGCATTGCGGTTGATAAGGAAACAACAACAGAAGAAGGAAATCCAACTAAGACTATCAAAGAAGAATTGGAGTAGACTTTGGAGTCTGCCCAAGAAGAAGAAGAGGATTATGAGCAATTTGAAGAATGGCTCAATATTTTCAGCCAGGAGACTGAAAAGACTGCAACCTGGGAGTTTGCAGTAGAAGAAGAAGAAGCAGTAGACAACATTAGTTTGGATGATCTGTATGGATAGATTGAATCCCTAGAGAGAAGGGTGAAGGTGCAGAGCATGCACATCCAACAGGTGAGGTTAGAAGCAAATGAAGAAGAAGGCATGGGAGATCACAGTGATTTGCCCCTTTGCAGAAAATTTTTGCAGCTGGGGAGACTGCATGAACAGGGCCAGCCAATTCAACAGCTGGATGAGGTGATAGAAGACATCAGAAGGCTGATGGTAGAGTCAGCAGAGACTTCCAGCAAGGAGAAGTTGGGTAGAAAGGCAGCAGCAACACAACAGCAGAAGCAACAACATCAGTAGGGAGATGGAGTGGATGAACAACTCCAGAGGATGATTTGGGATCCAGGAGGATTTCCACAGCTGAGATGGGAAGCTCATGAGCAAGACCTCATGAATTTTGCAGCTGAGGAGTATGATGAAAAAGCATCTCTCCACGTCAGCCAGTTAGCCGCATCAGCGTGCATGTATTCAAGGATGAAGACAGGCACAACCTTCATCTTCATCTTTGAATTTGAATGTAATTAATGTTGTAGGCTGTTGAGCCATGGAGCCATGCCTTTTTGCAGGCATTAGAGTAGGTAGGCCTTTAATGTTTGTAAGCCTGAGATCTAGATCCAGATGGTGGACTAGACAACCCATTCATTGTAATTGAATAGGGTAGGTAGATTGGAGGGAAGCGCTCTAAGAGCCCCCTCATGTAAAAGATCAATTTCGATCTCATTTTGAAAAGAGTTAGTAGAATGAGAAGAGGTTCTGCGAGTAGAGAGCAGAAGAGAAGGAGTCGAGACCTTGTTATAGGCCGTGCTCAGGAACACCTTGTATAAATAGGAATTTTCCATTTAATATATAAACAACAATTTTTTCTGCACACTTTTGCATTGAATGAATGCCTGTGAGTGTTCTTTATATGTTGTGAATGTATGTTATGTTTTATGCATTTGCAGGGGTTGTTTTGGCTTCAAGCTTGAGAGGTCTTTGAGGCTTCACACCAGGATGGTGTGACAGAACACTGTGGGTTCTGATAGCCGTGCACAGAGTGTGCATTTCTGAACACTGCGGAGTCAGACAGAGGCGTGCCAAGTGGGCATAGAAGTTGAAATCGACAACTCGGAAGAAAGACCTGTGAGGTTGCTGAATACCTCAGGAGGAAAGGTTGTCTAGGGAGAACACAGTTGCATACAAAAGCTCTGAGGAGTTCTGTGAAGCTCTACTAGGTGGGCATTGAGCAGGTGAAAAAAATGCACAGAAGAACTTTGATATGAGTTCTGTATAACTCTGCCAGGAGGGCATTGAGACAGTGTCCAGACAGGCACAAGAAGAGAACTTGGTTGAGTTCTATATTTTGGAGGAAGAATCCACTGAGGGATCTTAGTAGGGTTGCTGAACACCTTTCATATTTAGCAAGAGGTTGCTTGAGTGAAGGATAGTTAGGAGGGCATCCAAATTCCTCATCTGAGGGAGAAAGAAGAAGGATTTATTTCCTTAGGGGTCTGATTATTTGGAGAAGCTCAGAAGAGATAGCACTTTAATGCATGAAGACTCTGCAGGAGTGCAGATGTCAAAATCCTTTGAGGATTCGAGAGAAGAAGCTCAGGAGGAGCAACGTCATTGAAGATCACAGGCGAGGACTTAGATTCATGGAGATTGCAGAGAAAAGGAAAGGGTCGATGCCTTTAGTCTTAGAGAAATCTTCCAAGCATTGGAAGAAAGCGTCGAAGCTTGGGAGGAGCACAACTACCGTCAGATCTGCCGAAAGGATCTAGACCATTGAGAGTTTCACGTCCAGGGAGCAGCAGGAGGAGCACACAAAGAGGATGGATCTGTACCGTCAGATATTGACCCAAATACCCGTCAGCCATCGGATCTGACTGGAGTTGCAAGGGAGTTAAGCCTTCATGAATAGGGAGAAGAAAGTCACGAAAGAGTTTCCATCGGGATTTCGGAAATCGGGATATTGGAATTCTCGATGACAGGGGATCATGAATCTCCACAGTGAAAATCCTGAAGGGGAGAGTTCATCGGCATTTCAGGATTCGACGTTTCGCGAATCCTGAAGATAAGAAGAATGTGCATTTCGGAACCGCGAAGTCCGAAACTCCGACAAGGTAGAAAGCTCCGTTATGGGGCCAATTGACATCATATCGAAAAATCAGGATTTGAAGGATCGAGAATCCTGAGGACAAATGCGTTTCGGCATTTGAAAGACCGAAAACCTGAAAGGGACTATGGTCATATAGGGGAAGGTCGTGTGGGCCAAGACTTATCCCTTAGGGCTATTCGTCGAAAAAGGTGTTTTGGCATTTCAGAGATTTGGCATTCGGATAATCGTTGTCATCAGGAATTAGGAGATCTAGAAGGCCGAAATCACATTTCTTGTGGGAAATTGCTCGCGGTTGCATTCAGGCCATGAAGGAAAAGGAAGGACCTGTGGATCGGGTTTTTAACAGAGATTATAGTGAGGAATCAAAGAGTCTCTTTGGCTCAAAGGGGAATTTGAACGATCCTTAAGACCGGGAGGTCAGGCACGGGACCTGCTGAGGTAGGAACCTGGATGCGTGCGGCGCCACCATGATCACACTAACTTGATTTGGTGTGAACTACCCTTCAAGTTAAACATTTCCATTNTTGAATAGGGTGAGTTACCTTTACTTGAATAGGTGTAAGTTTCTTTGTTTAAAAAAGTGCTCCATTGTTGTGATCTACCATTCTTTCAAAGTGTTAAAACTTTTTTCGTGGGAAAAACTTTGATTTCTTTCATTCATATGAGTGTGAGTAACATTCACTTTTTTGGTAAGGGAATGACTCAACCACAAGGATACAGGTTCCTCATCCAAAAAGATACAAACATAGTTGTTGAAAGGGTGTGAATGCCTTTAACCTCATGCTGTGATTATCCCTTCACATTAATAGGTTAAATTTGATATTCAAGGTAATTATTGTGACTAGTCTATATTAATATCAGTTAATGGTTGTGAGTGGATTGAAGTGGATAAGTAAAGGGTTAGCCCACTATCACAAGGATAGTGATAGATTTAAAAAAAACACATCTCCCATATTGTCCCCCTGGGAGGCACCTACCAAATTGTTTTTGACCTCTACTTCAAAGCCCCAATATCTTAATTAAAACCATTCATTCAAGGGAATGTATTTTATCTTCCCAGCCTTCATCCCAAGGTGCCTTGGGTTTCCCTTTTAGTCCACTAAGAAATACCCCTAATAAGTTCTAAAACCCCCTCTCATAAGCCCTTCTCACATAAGATACCCTTTGAAGGGTCAATCACACATTAAAATATCGAGTATGGGTCAATCATGAATCCCAACATCCAGCTTGTCATTTAGATTTTTTTTATTTTTAAGCTTAAAGGAAGCGTTGTAATATCAATGATAGTTTTTCGTAAGGAAATGAAGTTTTTTGAACAAGCATGGAAATATCGACGAAAGTTCGTCGCACTTTGCCATGGTTTTGAGTCGTCAATTTTGTCTTTGCCAAACACTTTCGTCGCTATTGCGATGCTTTTTTTTCGCCACTTTCCACAGTTTTGTGTCACACATATGGCATCTCCATCGTAATCTATTGGTAAGTTTTTTAATTTGGCACAGTTGTTCGTCCATATTGTGAAGAAGTTTTGTCGCTATTGCTACACTTTATAAGGTAAACATGGAGGGCTAATTTCATCGTTTTTTCCACGAATAACTCGTTCATGGATATAGCGATGAAAAAAGTTCCATGAAAAATAGTCTTTTCTTTCATGGAAAATGCGACGGATATGTGTGGCAATAGAAAAGAAAAACCGTGGCAAATTTGGTCACATGTAGTAGTGTCTCTACCGTTCTACTTGGGATTATAATCTTAGATATTACTTTCTTATAATCATATCTATAACGAGATGAATCATATTTAAACATTTGCATAATGAAATACAATTATATCAACCAATGATCTATTGATTAAATAAGAGAAATTAAATCAAGCATACCATGGGTGTAGATAAATTTCTTATTTTCTCCTTGCTCATTGCTTCTCCTTTTAGCTTCTTAGTCAGCCTAGGCTCACTGACTTATTTTTGTGACAAACAGGATAAGCACCTCTGCAAATGGGTAGCATAACCTTTCTCTTGAATTCTCCTCCTCTTTCCCAAGAGTTTCCTCTGTTATATATCTCTTTGGAGGAGGATTCAGAGAGCTTATAGATATTCTAGAGACCACTATAGACTCGAATGATGCGAGTTCTTAGGCACTTTCTATGAATATACAACTCATCCATCTCCTATCACCTCGTAACTCCTTGAATCTAGAATTTTAACAAAGCATCGCTTGTTGAGACACTAGCGACCAATGAGGATCTTCACTTGTTGTCTACTAGGTGTCCCACAAAGATCTCCAAAAATAGGATAAACCTTAGGAAAAACATGTATTATGGATTATGTCCTCTTATGGATTCCTCTATATCCTATAGGGTGGAAATTAATGCTATAACAGATTCCCCTTAATGTGTGAGGTAAGGAAAGGAATGGATGGCCAAAATAAATTACAATAAAATAGTGTCCATGTGAGGTAGCATGGGGAGAGAGAAAAGGAGTTTCAAAAGTCAAAGAAGTCCTGGAAACAAACACCAAGGATAAGAGTGTAAGTATACCATCCCTTAGGTAGACATACTTGGACTCTGAATGAGCATGGACACTGAAAAAAACACTTAGGATCCATGATATTAAATGGTATACCATGGCCATGAAAGAATATGTTCGCTCTCCAAAAGTGACCCTAGACTATAGATCAGGTGAGTTTGGTAACATACAAATCTGGTTTTAATGCGTATAATTATCAATAGTGGATGAAACTATATGACTGTTAAAACTTGCAATCATGAGACAAGAAAGAATATACTCCAAAAAAATTGGCTTCACACGAACTAATCATATGCTCAAATAGGATTACATGAATATGGAGAAGTTACTATATTATGTAAAATCATACATACATCAGGTATACATGATAGTCAAGTTACAACAATGAAAGGTGTATTTACAACTCATACCATTAATGCAATGGAAGAGAGGTTTCTTCCAATCATTAAATGAAACAATAACAAAGTGAATCAATCACTTATAACACAAACACACCGAATGATAGATATGAATAGGGGAAAATATGATTTCATTCACTGAAGAGTAAAAAATCTAGAAATACAATCCTTTAATTCTTCAAGCCATACAAGCTTTCTCGAGTCGTCAAGATCAAACCTCTCGGGTCGAACCCCCCTCTTAGATCATTCTATCCCTCTATCAGACTTACAATATTATTTTTATAACTTCAAATATCAATGACAGTGCTAAAATTTGAATAATAACTCTATCATAGGATCCTTGTTCCCTCAAAGTGGCATGGCAACATGTCGATAACAGAAAACAGAAAGCATTAAAATTTAGGCTAATGCTTGAAATGTCTCCAACATCCTATTTATGGCTGATGAAATGTCCCTTTGAGCACTTCTCCCTTTGTAAGGTGACTTTCCATCTCATAAATGACCCTTTAGACATCTGGCATGCATCCATTGAACACCTAGAATTTTCTTACTCCCTTCAAAACTTCTAGAACAAGAGTTTGCATCACAGTTCGTAGCGCCTGTCTGCAATTAAAACGAAAGCTCCAATGTTCTTATTTGTATCCTTAGAATTTAAAACTAGAGTGCTTTAATCAATGAGGCATGTTCAACTGAGGTCACAATAGTCACTTAAATGCCACAGAAAATCTACTTTCATGTAAACTTGTTATTTTGCACTGCAAACTGACTATGTACTATGTTTGTTCCTTCTTGCATGCTTGATTAATTTTGGAGTGTTTTTGGAAACTGATGAAAGGCTAGGGAGGATGTCATGAACTCTCTGTTGATATAATTTTTTGAAATCGTGTACACTAAACCTTTAATGTTGACACTGTCTACCTAAAACAATTGAATTTGTTGAGATTTCTTCCTCAATTATGTTTCATTTTCTTCCATCTATAAATGATATCTATGACTATTTCTCTCAAATCCTCATAATGCAATGAAAAAAGTTGATGATGTGTTGCAGATCTATTATAATCATTCCCACAAATTAATGCAGGAAGTCCACAAAAATCCTTATGTAATAGCCACCAACTAATAAGATGAAAATTCTCTATTAGAGCTCATGACACCAAAGTTGTTGAGCAAAGTATAGTTACACAAATTGTGTGAGGCCTAAAAAACCTCTAGCATGGATCTGTAAACTGGGAGAATCTCCTTGAAAGTGGATTTGGCTAAAAAACAAGTTTTTGCATCAGTTTGAATTGTGCGATGAGGTTTCCTTGCCTCCTTTAATTGTTTGTTCATGAAGAACCTCCTGGGTATTGGAAAGTCTACCATGCTTAAAATCACATCTCTGATGTTAACTTGGGCATTCATCTGTAAGTCTAAATAATTTAAAGCAGGGCAACCCCAAGCTATTTCGAGTAATAGTCCCTTTGTTGTGTGCTCACTCTCCATCATATTTTAAACTTGAGTTGTAGTACTTTCAATGGAGAAGTTAGAAGGTCACCACCCTCTAGAAAATATTGTCTATAATGTATCTTTTCAAATTGATCAAGGTAAAGGTACAAGGATTCCTAGAGATGGATCAAAGTTGAAACCACTATAACAACCTATCCTCAAACGAAAAGATGAAAAACGATTTTCACATTAGCATCCACCAGTGTTTAGATTATATTTACTGAATCCCCTACCCTGAATTAAGTTTACAAAGAACAAAGCAAGTAAACATACTGTGTACATTTGGGCAGGCCTCATTGTGATTCTTGAGGTAACAGTTACAGAAAACTCTACACAAAAATTGTGAAAAAAGAACAATTTCAACACAAGGACATCTCTAGCTTAGGTCTCCAAGCTCATAAAGGGATATTCATCTCTTTCTAGTGTCCTTGAAATCTTAAAACATTCATCAACAATTAAACTACATCTAGACTATCTAAATTCTGACAATTATTGACTACAATATGACATAGCCAACATGACGAAGAAGATTTAGATCCCTATCAAACAAGCCTAGAGTGTTAAAACTCTGGGCCATTGGCTCCACACCAATAGCAGAAACACCGTCATATGAATGAACCGCATAATCTTCCTTGTAACTTTACAAGCCTCCAACATGTCATGGGTTTATGCTGCAAAGTGCATGATTGTGTCTATTCCCTCAACCTTTGGATACTCACTCACCTTCGGAATGGTCATGTCAACATCTACAAAAAATTAATAGTTGGCACTTTTTAAATACCTGTGAATATGGAAATACTCCTTCATTTCATCGGTAGATTGAATAGTGGTTTATTTTTACCATTTGTGAGGCTGATATCGACTGAAAACAAAACATGTGGCTTTCGAGAAAGACCAGGTTTGTGCCATCGACCTACCTTCCAATCATTATCCATCGAGATTTTCCCACCATTGATGATCTTGGTGTTTAATTTGGTATTATTTCTACAAGAAAACAAAACATTGCACCTCCAAGGATCTTTAATTGGTTATCCTTGAAACTAAACCCTCACAGGTTTCTAGCTATTTCAACCACAAGTACTCACAAGCTTTTCCTTAGCACCTTCAACATTCGAGCTTGGTACCTGCAAGTATATTCATTTTGAATTCCCTCTTTGGTGTTGGATTTGTTAAGTGGATCTGATCTTGGCATCGTTTTTCCTATGGCTTTGTGATCGACAGTCTCATAGAAGTTGCCCCATCGACATATATGTTGTCATTCAAGCTTGGAATCCACCTCCATATCTGGACATTACTTTACCCATGGAGTTTATATGTATGATGAATACCACCAACTTGGGACATGTATAAATTCATTCAACAACTTCAAAGGTTTGCATCTAACATATGGAACATTAAGGTTCAAACATCTGTTTTTTGGCGCTTTGTTTAAACCTTTTTTATTTATGGGATATATCCCATATTGATTGGGAAGAAACAAATGGAATACGCTTATATATTCCAATGGTTATATGATTATTGGACAGGTTGAGCACAAAGTCCTCATGCACTTCTCCTTCATGTGACTTGGTTTGATATATATTGGTTTGAACTTGGTACATGCATTAGATTTGGTGTCTGTCCTAGGAGTTGGTTTAGACACTTGTAGGAAGTAGGTTTGAATAAATAGAATACACAAAATGCACACACCACCTTTTGTTTTGAAAATGTTTTACCCAATTTTTATAAAAAAATGTTTTAATAACAAAAGTAATTTTTTGTTAAAAAACATAAATATAAAAAGCTAAGACCTGGGAATAATACAAAAATATAAGACTGCCTGAATGTTTTGCAAATGAATATTTGAAGGACATGGATCCCAAGGTTTCTAGGAAAAAGCAATCAATGAGAGCTTGTCAAGATTTTATGGAGAGTATGGAGGCTATGCCAACTACTAAATTTACCAAAAACCTAAGGATTTGGTAAATTTAGCACAAATTTTATGAAGCAGCTAAAATATTTTATGGTGCGCATTTGAGTGCTAACATTAGCTCCAACTGGGATGGAGGATTCTCTACGAGGCTCCAAGAACCTAGTAGTTCCAGTGGCCTTATGATTGGGCGATGGAGTCACCTGCGCAACCAACCTATGATAACCCCATGTATTCAAGAAAACTGAAAGACCTGCTACAAACTGAAGGAAAGCAATGCTCGGGAAACAAGCTTATTACCTATACTACCCTGCCCTAACCAAATCTGCAGTTAAGTAAAAGAATATTTCCACAACAACCATTCAAGTAACTTCAAGACTGAAATAATCCCATCTATGTCACTGATCAATAAATACTGACAAAAATATAACATCAGTGATATAGATTCCTTCAGAAAACCATACTCACCCGCGAGTGCTGGTGAAATAATGAAATGTGAAACTTTTAGAGAATCTGAAAAACATGAATCCAATAAAATTGCAACTGGATCCTCAAAACCATGATAAAAAACGTGTTGATTTAGAAAAGACAACTTCTCATGCATACTTTCCTCTTTTCTTGAAAATAGATAACCTTCTTGTTCTTTCGTAATCAACTCTTGATCATCAAGAGTAATAATTTCTTTTTCAGAATAAAGGTCATAAGATAATTGTATAGCAGTATTTAAAACATCTTGATTAAGATCAGTTAAGAATATGTAATTATCTATACAATCATTTGTTATTGCATGCTCAAAATGATTTGGAAATTGATCATAAACATGATATACATCCTGATCCATAGAAAAATATGAAAATACTGAAGAATTTTGTTCCAAATCTAAACCATACTCACAATCTTCTTGTTGTTCGAAATATGAAATATACTCACATTATTCTTGTTGTTCATATGCATGTAGATTTTCAAAGTATGCCTGATCTTGAATCCTCTTGCAAGATCGGATGTTCTCCTCGACTTCTTCTGCATCTTTGAACAACCATATTAAAGATGAAGATTTCCTTTCTCTTACGAGAAGGAAAAGATTTTGATACTGAGCTCTTATATAATATATCATGGCAGCAGTCTCAGAAGGTCAGATCTCCAATGGATGCTATGATAAACACTATAAAACCTCAAGTCGAAAATAGCCAAAGATTCTTCATCCCCTCTCCTCAAAGCATAAAAATCAGCCAAGTATTGATCAAGGAACTTTTTCTCACCCCAATACTTTAAAAAGGAATTGCATAGCTCGATCCAAGAACCAATAGAATCGTCTCCCAAACCCTTAAACCGCATAGAAACATCTCTAAACAAGGATTTGGAGAACAACCTCATGCTAACATTTTCATATACTATCTCAAACTAATCAAAAACGTTCTGAAAGGCTTCCAAATGCCTCTTAGTAGTAATATGATCCTCTCTAGAAAACTGGGGAAGATACTTGAAGAAGTCAAGAGGGTAAGGATGAAGATAAGATGGCAGTATTAAAGGTTTAAACATTTTGTCTCTAATTCTAGTTTGGCAGTAGTGGGATGAAAATGAGATTTAACAAACTGATTGCAAGGTTCAACAATAATAGCATAAGGTGATAAGATTTGAGAAACTTTTGAACCAATTTGATCATCCTCAAGGTTACAGGGCTGAGCATGTCAAGAGAGGATTGAGATATAAACCTCATTATTCTCAATAGGTTGAAGTAAGGATATAGGCTCAACATCTACAATATAAGCATAATGTAAATTTTCTTCTTCCAAGGATGGATATATAAAAGAGGTCTTATGATCATACGAATAGGAAAAACATAAGATGATCCTCTTTATATGTAAAGGGAAAGAAAAAAATGAACTGATAAAAAAAAACAAGAGTTCATGAAGAGAAATCATGAACGAATACCTGGTTTTTCCCTTTCATATGGTCATCTTTCTGTCAGCAGGATTCGTCCTTCAGTGGAGTCTTTGATTGTGGATTCGCCAGGTTGATGATTACAGTCAATTTATGTGTCCCTCTCTTGTCTACCATCAAGAGATGGATCTATGTCATTCTCCCAGGGAAGCTTGCTTCACACTTCACTCCCCGACAACAATTCCTTTATATTAGCTCTCCAAAAGTCACCCTAGATTGTAGATCATGTGAGTTTGGTAACATACAAATCTGGTTTTGATGAGTAGAATTCTCAATAGTAGATCAAACTATATGACTGTTAAAACTTGCACTCATGAGACAAGAAGAATATAATCGAACAAAATTGGATTCACGCGAACTAATCAGATGCTCAAATAGAATTAAATGAATATGGAGAAATTACTATAATATGTAAAATCATACATACATCAGGTATACATGACAGTCAAGTTACAACAATGAAAGGTGTATTTGCAACTCATACCATTAATGCAATGAAAGACAGGATTCTTCCAATCATTAAACAAAGAAAGATCAAAGTGAATCAATAACTTATAGCACAAATACACAGAATGATAGATATGAATAGGGGGAAATCTAATTTCATTCACTGAAGAGTAAAAAATACAGAAATACAATCCTTTAAGTATTCAATCCATACAAGATTTCTCGAGTCCTCAAGATTGAACCTCTTAGGTCAAACCCCCCTCTTAGCTCATTCTAACCCTCTATCAGACTTACAATAGTCTTTTTATAACTTTGATTGTCAGTGACAATGCTAAAATTTGAATAATAACTCTATCATAGGATCCATGTGCCCTCGAAGCCGTGTGGCAACATGTTGATAACAGAAAACAGAGAACACTAAAATTTAGGCTAATGATGGCAATGTCTCCAACATTGTCTTTATGGATGATGAAGTGTCCCTTTGAGAACTTCTCCCTTTTCCAGGTGGCTTCCCATCTCATAAATGACCCTTTATACATCTGGCATACATCCATCAAACACCGGGAGCTGCTTACTCCCTTCAACACTTTCGGAACAAGAGTTCGCAACACAGTTTGCAACACATGTCGGCAATTAAAACCAAAGCACCAATGTTCTTGTTTGTATCCTTAGCCTTTAAAACTAGAGTGCTTTAATCAATGAGGCATGTTCAACTAAGGTCACAATAGTCACTTAAACACCACAAAAAAATGACTTTCATGTAATTTTGCTATTTTGCACTACAAACTGACTGTGTACTATGTTTGTGCCTTCTTGCATGCTTGATTGCTTTTGGAGTGTTTTTGGAAACAGATGAAAGGCTAGAGAGGATGTCATGAAATCTCTATTGATATAATTTTTCAAAATATTTGTACACTGAACCTTTAATGTTGACATTGTCTACCTTAAACTATGGAAGTTGTTCATATTTCTTCCTCAATTCAGTTTCATTTGATGCCATATGGAAATTATATCTATGATTGTTTCTCTCGAATCCTCATATTGCCAAATGTTGATGATGTGCTTCCAATCTATTATAACTATTTCCAGAAATTAATGCAGTAAGTCCACACAAACCCTTGGTAATAGCCACCAACTAATAAGAAGAGAATTATCTATTAGAGCTCGTGACACCAAAGTTGTTGAACATAGTATAGTTCCATGAATTGTGTGAGGCCTCAAGAACCTCCAACATGCATCTATAAAATGGGAGAATCTCCTTGAAAGTGGATCTGGCTAAAAAAAAGTAGTTGCACCACTTTGGATTGTGCCACGAGGTTTTATTTCCTCCTTTAATTGTTTGTTGATGAAGAGCCTCCTGGGGGTTGGCAAGTCTACTAGGATTAAAATCATATCTTTGTTGTTAACTCGAACATTCATCTGTAAGTGAAAATAATTTAAGGCAGGGTAACCCCAAGCTATTTCTAGCAATAACCCCCTTATTGTGTTCTCACTATCCACAGTCCAACATCTTTTAAACCTGATTTGTAGCACTTTCAATGGCGAAGTAAGAAGGTAAACACCCTCTAGAAAATCTTGTCTATAATGTATCTTTTCAACTTCATTAAGGTAAAGGTACAAGGATGCTTAGAGATGGATCAAAGGTGAAACCACTATAACAACCTATCCTCAAACGAAAAGATGCAAAACGATTTTCACATTAGCATCCACTTGGGTTTAGATTATATTTACTCAATCCCCTACACTGGATTAAGTTTACAAATACCAAAGCAAGTAAACATATTGTGTACATTTGGGCAGGCCTCATTGTGATTCTTGAGCTAACAGTGACACAAAACTCTGCACAGAAATTGTGCAGAAAGAACAATTTCAACACAATCAACACACAAGGACATCTTTGGCTCAAGTCTGCAAGCTCATAAAGGGATATTCATTTTTTTCTAGTGTCCTTGAAAGATTAAAACATTCATCAGCAATTAAAATACATATAGTCTGTCTAAAGTTTGACAATGGCGATTGCAATAGGACATAGCCAACATGACGAAGAAGATTTATATCCCTAGAAAACAAGCCTACAATGTTAAAAATCTGCGCCATTGGCTCCACACCAATAGTAGAAACAACCTCATATGAATGAACCACCTAATCTACCCTGTAACTTTACAAGCCTTCAACAAGTCATGGGTTTATGCTGCAAAGTGCATCATTGTGTCTATTCCCTCGACCTCTGGATACTCATTCACCTTTGGAATGGTCCTTTGAACATCTACAAAAACTTAATAGATGGCACTAGTTAAATACCTACAAATATGGTAATACTCCTTCATTTCATCAGTAGATTGAACGATGGTTTCATTTTACCATTTGTGAGGTCGATATCGACTTAGAAAAAAACATGTGGCATCCCAGCAAAACCCAGTTTGTGCCATCGTCACGCCTTCCAATCATTATTCGTCATTCTTTGCCCACCATTGATCATCTTGGTGTTTGATTTGGTATTCGTCCTCCGAAAATGAAGGTATAGCATGAAAGAAAATAGAATTTGTTGCAAGCAAGCAAACAAAACATTGAACCTCCAAGGTGATAAATTGTGAAGCAAGAAATGCAAAGATAAAGAATAGAACATAAAACAATATATTAGAACATAAGAAGAAGAGTACAAAATGAGTACATGAAGAAGATATGAAGAAGTACTATGCAAAGGGAAATAGTTGAGCTAAATAGGCTCAAGCAAAACAAGAATAGAAAGTACAGCTGGCCAGGACAGCTGGCAGTGTATAGTCAGCCTATTGGGGTTACATTATATTTAACACTCCCTCTTAAACTCAACAATTACAAACATCAGCACTGATTATGCCTAAGTGTTGTCTCTAAAAATCAAAAACTGACTTTCCTAGTGGCTTTGTAAAGATATCAGCAAGTTGATCTCGAGAACCACATAATTGTAGTGCAATATCACCATTATTGACTAGCTTGCGTATGAAATGAAAACGAGTGTCAATGTGTTTTCTCTTCTTGTGAAACACATGATTTTTAGATAAAGCAATTGTTGAAGTATTGTCACAGAATATAGGA
>JASDQU010714215.1:27258-37761 GCA_032191745.1 Picea mariana
AACCTCACTGTGAATCCTACAGATCCAAACTTAAATCCTGCTGCAGAAGGATCAGGGATACCTCCTTCACCACCTCCCTCATCTCCTTCTTCTTCTGGAGGAGATTCCTCGTCAGACAAAGGCAACTCACCTTCTCATCCTTCCACACCCACTACCCCAATGGCAAATCAGAACAACCATGCTAGACCCTGGTTCGACCATGATGCTGTAGCTGTACCTAGAGCTCAGCACCCTTTACTTAAGCACCCGAAGAAATGGCTTCCCAATTTTGATCCTGATTCAAAACAGATAGCTGAAGATCATATCAAAAAATTTATGTTATCCATAAGATTTCACAATGTTGAACAAGAAGATGTTGTCTGTAGGTTGTTCCCTTATACTTTCGAGGGTAATGCATCCACTTGGTACTTTGCCCAATAGCCCCATACCATCGTGTCTTGGGAAAAATTTGAGTCATTCTTTTTGAAAAAATTTGGATATGGTAAACCTACAGAAGTCTTAGTCATGGACCTTTCAAGCTTAAAAATGAACCCGAAAGAAAAAGTTAAAGATTTTAACCAAAGATTCTTGACACTTAAAAACCGAATCCATGCAAAATCTATGCCTACAAAGAGTCTTATAATAGCTTACTACACTAAAGCTTTGCATCAAAGCATAGCTATTTGGGTTAAATGATCTAAAAAGGCCACGTTGTTAGAAGCCTTCGAAGAGGCTACCCAGATTGAAAAAGGCATACTCAGTCTTAAGGACTCTTCTAGCAACGAAACTTAAACTAGCTCTTCTTCCAAAAAGAAGATTGAAATTCTCTCCAGACCCACACAAAGTAAAATGCAACCTGAAAACCCTGATTTGGAAAACCTAACTAAAGTAGTTCAAAAACTATCTAATAAAGTTATAGACTTAAAAAGGTCGACTGAAGAAGCTTCCTCGAGTAAATGACCCTACAAACATCCTTTCCGAAATCCCTTTCCTACCAACCGACCTAATCCAACCACCGAAGGCCTTAATCTAGAAAGTTTGCAATGTGCTCTTCAAACAATTCTAGAAGCCCAAGATAACTTGATGCCCCTGATATCCCTCAGGAGGAAGCAGAACCAGAGACAGTTCCAGAAGAAGAGTCTTCTCCAAACATTTTTGGACACTTCTCGGATAGCATCTTTCAAGCTAACTTCGAGACTGTTCACCCTTATAACACTAGGAGAAAGACCGCAAACAAGCCTTCCACCGATAACACTACAACTTCACCTCCAAAGCCATCTAAATCAGCAGAGACTAAACAAAGCAATGTCAGCCCCAACTTAGATTATGATGTTGTTAAATATCTTTAAAAATTAAGGGAAAACATTTCTATTTATGAGTTATTGAAGTTTCCATTTTTGTTACAGAAGATGTTTCAAAATATTTCAGAGAATGGAAAGAATGGTAATTCAAATGGTAACAAGGTTGTGCAAAGCAAAGTTCCACAGAAGACTTCCACTAAAAATAATCCTGATCCTCAAGATAAATGAAGCCTTCTTGTAGTCCCTGTAATAATAATGTAAATAATGTAAATAATGTAGATAAAGTAGCATTAGAAATCTCGAGTAAAAAGACGCAAGCTACTACTCTCAGCACTCGCAAGAATGTACCTCCTTTTCTTTTAACTTTCGAGATTTTCAATAGAAATGTGCATAATTGTATGGTTGACTCAGGAGCATCGTCCAATGTGATGCCTCGGTCGGTCTGTCAAAAGATTAACGCTGAAGTAGAACCATCTTCTTTAAAAATCATACAACTTGATCAAACAAATGTCAAATTTATAGGCGAACTAAAGAATGTGTTAATTAGATTATCGTCCAACCCAAAGGTTCATCAAGTTATTGATATAATTGTGGTGGATATTCCAGAAGTGTATGGTATATTTTTGAGTAGGGACTAGTCGGAGCAGCTACATGGTTACTTCGCAACAGACTGGTCTCACTTATGGCTTCCAGAGAACGGTAAGCCTAACAAGATCAGAGTGAATCGTGAGCGCTACCTCAAGTTCACGGTTACAGATTTGAACGATCCCAACGAACCATATACACCTCCTGCTGATTCACCCGAAATCCAAGGGATGGACACCTTCTTCGAAAATTTCATGGCCGAGGCTTCACCTATCATCAATCCAGAACAACAGTCCGAGATCATAGCATATATGCAACCAACAACTTCTATGCAACAGTCTCATGTGCCCGATGGAAACCAAATTTGGTCTCTATATTTCGATGGTTCCAAGTCTAAAGAAGGAGCTGGTGCAGGCTGCATCATTATCGATCCGGTAGGTAACAAGACATTAATGGCTTGTAGAATAGAATTTGAAAGTACTAAAAATACTACAGAATACAAGGCTTTACTGCAAGGTCTCAGAAAAGCTCTGGATATGAACATTCAAAACCTGGTTGTATTCGGCGACTCTGAAATAGTGGTTAGGCAGGTAAAAGACTCTATACACTGTCTTTCCCCGTATCTCAAAAGTTACCAATCTGAGGTATGGAGTTTAATGAATAAATTTTCTTCTTTCAATATAAATTCCATTCCTAGATTAAATAATGCTGAAGCAGATCTACTAGCTAATGTAGCCTCTAAAATTCTTCCTGCAGAAGGCTTGTCCCCAAATGCATTCTCCGTCGAGCTATTGTTTCGACCATCTGTTCCTAATAATATCACAAACTGGAGAGTATTTGACGATGATCAGCAAATCATTAACTTTCTGCACATGGAAGAAACCTTTCAAGGCATAGTGATACATGAACGCACGCACGATGACAATTTGCACTATTTTACGGTAATACCTTATCCAAAATCTCCTGAAGCTCTATCGAACATGGTAAATTTCATACCCAAATCCATAGTTAGATTAGAAAAGTTTTATGATTTTGAAGATAAATTTAAAAAGATGGTCAATTGTAAAACCAATAGTTCCTCGTTGTCTTATGAAAAAGTCAATTTATGAACTAGTGAAAATTCTCAATGTATTAATCTAGGCTTGGGATGTTCTAGATAAGAAAAAGCTTCTTTTGTTAAATTATTTAAAGAATTTAAGGATGTCTTTGCATGGACATACGATGATATTAAAATGTTTGATCCTAATATCATACATCATGTCATCCCGATGAAGCCCCCAACCTTACCCTTCCAACAGAAACTGAGGAAAATGCACCCTAAACTAGAACTGACCATTCAAAAAGAATTGAATAAACTCGTAAGTGCTAAAATAATTTTTCCTGTTAGGCACACTCAATGGGTGTCCAACCTTGTCCCAGTCCAGAAGAAAAATGGCGAAATCTGACTCTGTGTCGATTTTCGAAACCTCAATAGAGCGTCTAACAAAGACAACTATCCTATCCCACCCATGGAACAGATCCTACAACAAGTATCTGGTTCCGAGAGGCTATCTTTATTGGATGGTTTCTCCGAATACAACCAAGTCCTGATGTCTCTACCAAACCAACTCAAAACCACCTTCCGTACTCCGTGGGGCACTTATGCTTATCGCAAAATGCCCTTTGGATTGATTAATGCTGGTGCTACCTTTCAAAGAGCAATGGACATTTCTTTTCAAGGCTTAATCAATCACTCCGTCATAGTTTACTTGGATGATGTGACCATTTATTCTAAAAACAAAGACGATCATCTAGCTCACTTACGAGCTGTTCTACTACGATGTCGTAAATACGTCATCTCCTTGAACCCCAAGAAGTCCATCTTTGCAGTAGAACAGGGTAAACTCCTAGGATTCATTGTGTCTAGTGATGGAATGATTATTGACCCCGAGAGGACTCAAGTCATCGCTAAACTTCCCCCTCCTACATCCAAAAAATCCATGCAGTCTTTCTTAGGCCCGATTAATTTCGTGAGAAGATTTGTCCCCAGTTTCTTCGAAATGGTCAGGCCTCTACAAAACCTGATTAAGAAAGACACCCAACATCATTGGGGACCCACAGAAAACCAAGATTTTAATGCTATAAATAAGGCCATAATAGATGCTCCGTCTCTCATGAGCCCTGACTTCTCTCAAGATTTTACACTCTATACTTTTGCCTCTGATCGTTCCTATGTTGCAATCCTAACGTAGAAGAATTCCGAGAACAACGAAGTACCCATCGCCTTTATGAGCTCTGCTTTCAAAGGTTCTGAAATTAACTACCCAGCGGTTGATCGGCAAGCCTACGCTGTTTTCAAAGTAGTTAAGCATTTCCGGTCCTATCTTTTGAAGTCAAGGACGAAATTCATTGTCCCCTACCCTACCGTAAGGAACTTGTTAGTGCAAAAGGAGCTGGGAGAGAAGAGAGCCAACTGGGTCACCTCCTTGCAGGAGTATGACTTAGAAATCACCCCAGCTCAGATCGTGAGAGGCCAAGGGTTGTGTAAATTGGTTGTTGATTCGAAAACAGGACAGCAAGAAGACAGTGGTACGTCAAACCTAGAACAACGTGACCAAAGTTTAATTCGTTGTGCACAAAATCTCATTAGTCCCTAGTACAATGATATTAGATTCTGTCTTGAACATGGATCAGCACCCCGTCACCTTGACCCCACCAAGAGAAGAGCGTTGAGACTAAATTCCACCTCCTTTCATCTAGTTAACGACATACTGTTTCGTCATAATTTTGACGGCGTACTGATGCGCTGTCTCGAGAAAGACGAAGCATAAAAAGTTTTTCTTGAGTTCCATGTAGGAGAAGCTGGTGGTCACTTCGGTGGTGACACCACTGCTCATAAGGTTTTAAGAGCCGGTTACTACTGTCCCACGCTTTTTAGGGATGCCTATGCCTTGTGTTGTAAATGTATCATATGTCAGAAAGTATCAGGGCGGTTGCAAAAACCAGTCTTTCCCTTGCAACCCATTTTAGTAGATTCTCCTTTCCAGTAATGGGGCCTTGATATCATAGGTCCTATTAACCCTCCATCCTCACAACAACCCAAGTATATTGTGACAAACATAATTACTTCACTCGATGGTCTGAAGCTGCTGCGTGAAGAACTGTTAACACCAGTCAGGTAATTGCTTTTCTAAACTTGAATATTATCACTCGTTTCGGTATTCCTGATTGTCTAGTCTTTGACAATGCTTCATAATTTTCTTCACTTGAGATGAGTGAGTTCACTTTGGAGAAAGGAATAAATCTGAAGTATTCTGCTAGTTACTACCCCCAGGGTAACGGCTTAGCAGAATCAACGAACAAGAACTTGATCAAAATTATCAAGAGAACCATGTCTGAAAATCACAAGAACTGGCACAATGCACTGTTGAACGCACTGTGGGCTGATAGGGTGACACCCAAAGCCGCTATAGGTAACTCCCCCTTTTTTCTCATTTATGGTAGAGAAGCAATTCTGCCACCTCACATTCTTCTTCCTTCACTTCAGTTGTCACAAAAAGTCCAAGAAGAAGATTGTCCCCCTTTAGAAAGTTGAATTAATGCTTTGATGAAGTTGGAAGAAGTAAGAGCCCACGCTAAGCGTAAGTTAGACCAACATCAATAATTGATTAAAAGCTGGTTCGATTCTAATTCTTCTTCTGATAGAAATTTTGAAGTAGGCTATCTCGTCTTGAAATGGGACAAACCACACGAAGGGAAGGGTGAGCACACCAAGTTTCAAAACTTATGGCTTGGACCATTTTTAATTGCTGAAAAGTTGGGTCCTAGTTCCTTTCGATTGCAGAATCTTGAAGGGCAGCTTGACACCTATCCAGTGAATGGCCAAGCCTTGAAAAGATACTTTGCTTGATAACTACCCTTGTATATTATGTAAATATCTCATTTCTTTTGTTTGCATTTTCGTTTGCTTTCTATTTCTATTTTGATTTGAATTTATCAGTTTGTGTTTTTGGACATACACATACCTGTACACTGAAGCCATTCAGACTAAGATGATAGAAAAATTTATTCGCTGAAATAACTTCTGAAGATTTGTACAAACATCAATGATATATCTCTAAAACTGATATCTATGTTGGAAAATTTTGTTGTTTGAAAGAAGTTTTATGATTTCAATCTCTGAGCAAAGCTGGTCATGATCATCTATTATCTTTTTACGCTGTCCCTTTTCTGTAAAGGAATGACTCAAAAGATGTCTCCCTGTCATAAGAAGTTGTTTTGTAAATAAAACATCTCTGGAGCTAAATAAAGGACAATGTTAAAAAATTCTGATGAGGTCTAAAATATGTTAAAATATCAAGATTTTCAGCATCAACCCGCTCAGTTATATATTTTCAAAAGAAAAACAAAATAAAATTATTAATAAGAGCTATGGGAAGTGCTTGTAAACCCACCGGGATACTAAACAGGTCTGCTGGCAGCGGGTAAATGCAAGCATGGCGCCAACACAATTTCGTCGGGGTACTGAATAGGCCTGCTGGCAGCGAAGCAATGTCGAGTACATGAAAATCTGCAAAAAATATAAGAAACCTCTTTAATGTCCTTTATGATGATCTAGAACTTATTGACAAGATACAGATATCAGAGTGGGTTAAATGGAAACCCTCTTGAGGCTATGGACGCCTGCTGGCAGCAGTGGCCATGCCAACAGTATTGGATATTTTATCATTAATGTCGTGACTTGCTGATCTTAAGACTATTATTGGTTTTCATCTTTTAAAACACTGTTGGGAAAAAAATGATTAATGATGATGTTAGTACGATTTTCTGGTTGTTATTTTTGAGTTGAAATTTTCTTTGGTGTCCTAATCTGAATTTGTTTCTTTTGACACAGATAACTGCTTCTACCAGTGTGTCGCCATTGTTGGCAGCCAAATCACTTTTTTATGATCCTATAAGCTGCCTTCACCTGTGTCTTGCAGACATCAAGTCTTTCGTCGCATTTTTTTTAATTGACGACACTTTCATTTTTGCGACATTTGCAAATTTGTCTTCATTAAGTTTTCACGACTGTAAGCGTGAAAACTTCTCCTTTCGAGATTACATTTCGATCACTATCTGAACTATCATGATCTTTTTATTGATATTGCCTACTACACTTACCTTTTGCTTATCGTTATGTGGGTGAAAGGACTTTTAAACTATGCTCATTGGACATTTTTATATTGATTGCATAACTTGATTTTATTAAGTTTATGAGGCATTTAGCATATAGATTTATACTTTTTATGACTTGCCTAATCATTGATTCTATGAATTGCATAGGGGTTATGATTTATTTTGTTTTTATATATATGATATGATCCTTATGTTAATCTCTTTATAACTTTTGGCTTGTCAACTATATGAATTCGTTTGGCACATTGGTTAAACATTTATACAATGGTGCATGGCTAACATTTGGTGTTGGTTTTACATTGAATGTCGATGGTATTAAAACTATAGTTGATTTGGCGCATTGGCATAACACTCACCATTTGATTCTTTGGTTGGCCAAACGATATGGTTTTTGAGCTATGCTATGATTGTTTGAACAGATGTGTAAATCAGTGGTTCTACTTTACCATAGCTATCGTGCATGGCAGTGAATGACTCCACCACCCTCGCATGCACGCATTTATGCTTACCCCTTTTGGCTCGATTCATTACTATTGCTTCGGGTAGCTCTGTTACTGTGTGTTGATGAATTCGAACCCTTTCCTTACCATGCATTCAACTCCATGGCACCAGTCGAGCGAGTTGAACCCAATGGCAAACAGGCCCTGTTGATGTTTGATAATGCCCGCCAAGATTTGGCAGACAGTGGATGGCTTATCTTCGTTGAACGTTTCGAAGGTTTTAACCTTTGCGTGGCCCAACAATTTTCCATGACCTTCGATGGATGTCGAGCCAAGGTCGGCGATATACAATTGGAAATTGATGAATAGTTTATCAGTCTTGCTACGAGTTTGCCTGCCACCGGAAAACGATGGTCCAAGAATTGCAAAGTCGAGGAGGTCCCATGGAACTACTCTTCTAGTCGCGCAAAATTACCTCCTGTGATAGAGGTATGCTAGTAACTATGCTCAAACAACATTGGCATGATTTATTGATGATAATAAAGCAATTTGTGACCTACGAAAGTCAGTACGGATTAGTGTTCTTACACCACCTGCATTTGCTTATGGTTTTTATGGGATATCATCTCAATATGCCCTATTATTCGCATTGAAGCCTGTTTAAAATGTCAAAGAAGTACAAAACACATCAGGCTGATAGTAGCCTTTTTCACTATGGGCTGGTTAATCTTATTGTTGTCTGTCATTTGAGTCTACACGGAGATTGTTGGAGAAATTTCATTGCTCAGAATGGTTTCGAGGATTCGAACCCTACACAGGTTGACAAACCTGTGGTGAGCGAGGTCAAGGTTGTACCCCAAGTACCCTACCATATCCTTCTGCCTAAACCCTCTGCTGACCTTCCTATAGACTTACCCCACACTGTGACTAAGAGTGTTGAGATGTTAAGCCTATGGGCAAAAATCCCAAGGCAAACTTCACTCCAAATGCCAAAGGGAAAAAGAATGCACGTTTGATTTCACGAATGGCAAGAAATAAGCCAAAACCCCCTGTCGAACCAAACCCTATCGTGTTGAGTGAGGACTCTGATTCGGAGGTGGAGCATTTCTTGGCAAGAGAATACCCCTATTCGCCAGGTTTGTCGAACCAAACCCTCGTATGACTTTGTGTCAAACTTGCCCCCCTGCCTACAGGATGACCCTAACTACCCAGGCATTAAGTTTCCTTGTGAAGCCCCCGGTCATTTATCCAAACCCTCTCCTGCTTTGTCTAAATATACAGTGCCACCCTATGATCAATGCAGTTCATGGTTAGAGCGATATTATCTTGATGTTTCGATTCTCCAATCAAGGATTCAATCTTTGGAGGACCAGATTACACTGCTTACCAGTCAAAAGCCCAAGATACAAGCGACAGACAAGAAATAAAAGACGACAGGTTCCATTTTGTTTAAAAATGTGGAATCAGCCACGGCTGTCGTGAATTCTAAGTTGGCATAATTGAGAATCCTCTCCGTTACACAGGTATGTTTTGATATCACTTGTTTGTATAACAATTCGAATTCGGTTTTAAACAACTCTATTCACAGCATTGATTGGCTCTGTTACATTGTATGCATTCTATACATAGCTTTGCTTTGACTAAATGGAATTTCATTTTTCCCAGTTTAGCTTCTATTAGATTTTCATCGATTTGATTGATCTTAGTGAGGATTTGATTTGTTTGAGTGAGTTAAAATGGATGCTMTGYTGTCAATTGAAGTCGTTTGTATCTATTCTAGATAGGAACTGTTTCTCATATTCAAWTTTGAACACAATCACATGTCGATTCGATCTCGTTATAATGCATACGCTATGATTGGTAACGATTTTGATGAGGTTAATTGTTAYGGTTTGTTGTGCCATATGACTTTCAAAGAACAKGATTTCAATTCAGATCGTGTCCAATGTGACTTTGTTTCTTCACGAACATTGCTTTTTATTTTAATCCTGTACAAACACGCCCAAATCATCAATAGATTTAATTCATAATGAGTATGCTAAAAACCCAGCTGGTTAATTCGCATTGGTTTACTGTTAGCTCGACCATATTATCAGTTGGATTCGTATTTGAGATGGATACTCTTTTTGAATTTGATTTGTAAAATGAGATTGGTTATTTCTGGATTCACGATTTGTTTCTATATTAAACTTGGTCATGATTCGTTTGAAATTAATGGTTTCGTTCAAAACCAATCGAGTTTATTTGCCCATTTTACAATAACCAATTATCACTTATGTCGATTCTATTATGATTGTGATCAAAGCCAAATCGATCTGGTTGCGATTTTATATGAGTTAATTCTCGCACCTGCTTGAATTAATATACCTATGGCATGGATCGTTTGATGTCATGACAACTATAATTATTTTAAAATGATTTTGTTTCGATCTGATCGTATCTCTTGTTGTTAGAAAAACACAACGTTTGCCTACGATTTGTTTTGTTACATTGCTTTCAAATTGGATATGAAACGATTTGCAAAACTATTTGGTTTTGATTCTGTCTACCCGATTATGATAACAATCGAAACAGAGTATGCTTGTTCCTCTATTCGGTTATTGGATTTTGATCCTATTTGATTTCAAATGATATAACATTTTCAAATAAACTGATTTGTTGTTGGTTGTTAATTCAATTTGATTTTATTAAAAAGATTTGATTCAATTTCAATTCTGATCCTGTACCTTTATTTAGACTAGCTACAGAATCAGATGATTCTGTAGCTAAGTCTGTGGAATTAAATTTTTAATGTTTTATTAATCAAATATCTCTCTAACTTGTGATTTTTGGTCCATTTGAGGTGAATTCAAAATTGTATGGGATTTGATGGACAGTTTAGAGGATATTTGGATATTTTGATTTTATTTTAGATTCCTAGTTTAGTTGATTTTGGGAATATCTTCCCAGATTTTGTAAACAGTTTGATAACTTCCATAGGGAGGTTTTACCCTGTGGAAAGACTTATAAATACTTATTATTTTTGTAATAATGATCATCCT
>JASDQU010714215.1:47319-67289 GCA_032191745.1 Picea mariana
ATTGTTTAATGTTTTATGCAAGAAAAAATAAAATGTGGAAGATTTGATTTCATCAAATTAAATTAAAGAAAAATACGGTGTGACAAATTCTCACTCACGGTCATAAATAAATTCATTATCCATAAAAATTTTATTTAAAAATTTAAAAATGTTATATGTAAAATAAGTTATAAATTTTATAGATTAATTTATTCAATATAATATTAAAATTTTTATTATTTAAAAAAAAAAAAATTATAATCGTCCCCACACTAAAGACTTTACCAATATTCTTATTTAAATTTAATGCAATTTTATGTATTAATATATTATATTATTGCAATCTTATTTTTTAAGGTTTTAAAAAGACTTAATGTAGACCATATGTATTAAGAAACTCCCCTCAATTGAGATTGGAAATCCTTCAAAATGCTTGATATATGCACAATCTACGCCCAAATAATGCCAAGCCAAACCCATTATTCAATGGGTTTTCCTATCACATCAGTCCACATCTTGGAATGGTTTCCAAACATATGGTAGTTTACATCTTTTCCATGGTTTTATTAACAGAGATCTTATTTAACAATGTTTAATTAATTGATGTATGTTACAAGAGTGTTCATTGTATAATTGAGTGATAAATGAATTTTTTTTCATGCATTCTATAATCTAGTATGGAAGAGAATGTAACATCTACTCCATGTTTGAAATGTTGACACTAGTATATATTAGCTTAAAATCACACATCATCATAATAGTAATAATCATCATAATAGTAATAATGTGGGTTAAACAACATTTATTCAAAATTATATTGGATCTCATCATAACTTCGTAGTTAAGTGTGCTTGGGCTAGAGTAGTATTGAGATGGGTGACCTCCTTGAAAGTTCTAGTGTTTCACCTTCCCCCTTTTAATCTATTGGATGTAATTTGGGTGGTTGATAGGAATGATTGTTACTCTCCCCGCCCAAGTTCAAATCCTTGGAGTGACATGTTGTGCCCTTTAATGGGTCTATAAGATGTTCTTGTTGTTTAACCCCCAATACTCCAAAAATGCTCAACCACCCCATGTTCTCTCGTAGATTTCAGGGAGGGTTTTCGTGGATGTAGCAAGCACTTGTATCTGGTGCAATGAACCACATGTAAAAAAAAACACTCATTCACAAATTTGTATATACATAATTATAACACTATAAAAACTATATCATATCAACTATTAGAAGAACAGGAGTATAAGGCAATTACACTATCAAGGGTGTGTGCTTTTTTAGATCTAGTAGAATCAACAACTTGTCAGGATTATTTGGGTGAGGCCCACATTCAAATCCAGGTGGGTGCTACTATAAACCCTAGGCTAGTGCCAACAACCCGCAAGCTAGCACCTAACAGGAAACTTATGACTTAGCAACATAAAACACGTCAACGTATATATGTTAGGGACCTAACCTCCCTAACCCCTCAAGTAGATAGAATAATATATTTTCCATGTAATAAAGGCCGACGTTAGTTAATAAGGCTTATTTAATACATGTGAACAAATCAATGTAAGAAGACCTAGTAGAAGCTTCTGCTTCTAGAAAAACCTTCCTCTAATTTTTTCTTTAGAAGATATAAATAGTATAAATAAGAGTAGGAGGCATGAGAAAGCCTTGTCTTGAGATTTATTGTAATAGAGCTCTGCTCTGTTGGAGGTTGCCCCCTTGAAGAGGCAAGTGAATATTGCTTTCTTTCAATAAAGGTGTTATTGTTGGTATTGTTATTCTCAATATTTTACTGTTCCACTGGTATTTGTTGAATATTTATGTTTTTGCATATTACATTACATTTGGTACCTTACAAGTGGTATCAAAGCACTTTCCTTGGTAGGAATTGTGGGTTAAATTTGTTTTCCAGGGTAGAGACGTGTATTGTTGGCGTCTTTAAAGCACAAAGATCTGTTATTCAACGGGTAAAACTATGATGGGGAAGACTACACGTAGGAAATGTAGATAGTTTCACAGGGTTGCCTAGAAATCAAAGTTTTGCCTTGTTGGAAACCTCTGTAACCCTTGTTGGTACCCCTCGAGTAGTAGCGCATTAGACATAATCTGTACATGACCATCACTCCCACGTACCGTCATATATAGGGCGTCCCTGTTTTGTGTAACTTTTCCATGTGGTGGGAATTGATAATCTCTGACGAGCCTGTTGTAATGCCTTGGAATTTATACTAGTGTCCTTCCTATTGGAATTGCATGGTTAAGTCTTTAAAATCCATGGTTATGGGGCCGAGAGTGCGTAGGCATTCAACACCAAGCACAATGTCACAACCACCCATAGAAAACATGTGAGATTTCAAGTTATAATGACCAATTTGTAGGTGCACATTTTCACAATGCCCCCCACATTTCATGGAGCCACCATTGGAAATCATGATTTGAAAATTGTTGACAACACAGATATAGCAATTGATTTCTTGGGCAAGGCGACGATGGATGAAATTATGAGTACTGCCACTTCCAACTAGGATGATGAGTTTCCTATGCTTAATGTAACCAATCAACTTGAGGGTTTGGGGAGCAGAAAAACCCGTGAGAGCATTCAACGAAATCAGTGGTTCAACTTTAGGGGATTAGAGGGTGGCGTAAGATTATCTGCTTGGGGTAGCATTGCCTCATGTGAAACCTCAACATCTTCATCAACAACATCCTCTGAAATGGCCATAAAATGTTTATGTTCTTTACACTTGTGTCAAAGAAAGTATTTTTCATCACAATTATAGCAAAGACCCTTGAGTTGGTGTTCAACCATTTCCGCTTGTGTTAATTTCAAGACCCTAGGCTAGTACCAACAACCCGCAAACTAATGCCTATCTTTTAAGCATCGAGAAATTTGTATTTGAATTGTTTTTTATCCCTCTAAATGCTAATAAATATATAATTAAGATTAATCTAAATTATTTAAATGAAAAAATACAACATTTAAATAGTTCGAGATACTCCTGGTTGTCTTTATAATTTACAACAAAGAATAAAATATGTATTTATTTAAATATTTGAATAATACTATGAGAAAAGGAATCTTAACGAGGAAATATTTAAATTTAAGTAAAAATGAAAAAATATTCAACTTAAAATAAAAAAGAAAAATAACATACAAAGAAGTTTATAAAAAATATGCATATTATAAATAGTTGATAAAAAGAAAAATAACATACAAAGAAGTTTATAAAAAATATGCATATTATAAATAGTTGATAAGATACTTCTCAACTAAAATGTTGAACAAATGCTACCTACCTATTAAGAGGTGGGACGCTAGATCTTTTCTTTGACATTTTCAAACTTGTTCTAAGGAAATTGGGAGAAGAATCCCACACATTGACGAATCGATTTGATGACAAGTCCAAGGTGACTTAAATGATATACCATTGACTATTAAATGAACATGGACCTAAGTTTTCCAAAACTTCCTTAATCTAGGGTTGTGGAGTGTGAGAGGAAACACTAGGATGTGGTACCTTGCTTTCCAAAACCATATAACAAGAGGACTAAAATGATAGTTGACTACATTAATTAGCATTATAGATGTAGGAAATCATATATCATTTAAATTAAAGGAAGGGTAGTGTGTGCCCTTAAGGAGGAAGAAGGGTGGCTAGAATCACCTCCTATAAGAAAGAAGCATGAATATATTACTCCATCTGGTTTGAAAAAATTAATTAATCAGTTTTTCTTATAAAATGTTATAATTGTAGGGAGTCCATGTAAGGAAATATCTTAAATATGCTAAGAGATACTATTAGAGAGATTTTATGGACTATGTGATATTCATTGTTTTATAAGTTAATTAGAAATTCATTCAATATCAAGGAAATATCAAGGAAAGAGGATATTATCTCGTATACATGTAAGGTTGATGTGAGGTGGTTTTTTTCTATTTTATTACGATAGTGTTATTTTAAATTTATTTTTTATTTGTGATGTTTTTTTTATTTATTAATTTGAGATTTTTTATATAGGTTATATAAGATAGATGTGTTATTATCAACTAAAATTATCACTTAAGAAAAGTAATAAATTTTATTATGGTCAACATATTATTATCAATAAAATATAAAACAATTTAGATCCATCTTAATCATGGATCTGTGAATGGACAAGAGAAATCAAATTCCTCAAAGTGCAAAAAATTGAGGAAAGATTTGCATATCAAAAGATTTGATCCTTCTCCATGCATGATAACTCGTAAGTAAAGATAGATTTATGGTGGTCTAAATTTCAAAAAGGAAATACTTTTATGGGTCCATGCATGAGATATGAATAAACTCATAATCTCTCAATAAACTTGTAATGCAGACAAGTTGTTTCTTCTTCGTAACATCATGGAAATGAATGTTGCTAAAGTTTCCATCTTCTTAACAAGAGTGCATGTGAGAAAAGTTACAATGTAATAACATGATTCATAGTAGCAACATGCCAAGACTCCTATTTTCAACATGTAGATCACATTGCATGCTGGGAAGGCTCATGGTATGTATTTTTTATTGACATGTAATATGTGAATGCTTTGCAAAATCAAATGTTCAACTTATACTTTTTCTCTCAACCTCTTATCTATTGGAGGTTAAAGTTGGGCTTTCACTTTCCCCCCTTTATTATCTAAAATTAATTTAAAATTTGTTTATTTTCGATAGTTTCCTACATCGCTACTACAATTTGAGGTTTCTTGTGCGGTTCTTGGTGGCATCACTGGTACATTATCAATGGGAATGAAGGTGAGGGGTGGAGTGGACTAGAATTGGGTCATAAATCAGATCAACTTTATCTAAGGAATGAGCTCGAGCTATCGCTATTGTTATTAACAATGAACATGTGGATATTTTTTAACAAAGAGAAGAGAGGATATTTTAAAGTAGTAGCATTAATTAACTTGGAATAAGAAACTTTTTAAATTTTGAAGAAAGGATTGTATGCGGACAAACAACAAGAGATACTTTTTAACAAGGAAAGCCTCATGGGATCCCCCTATTCCCCATATTATTTGGATGGAGAGCTAACCATACTGCTAACCATAATAGTGACTAGTAACCTCATGTGAGTCAATTAGATTTGAACATGTGATCTATGGCATCCCCAATGGTAAAATGCCTTGGTTGAAATATTGAAATGATTAAAATAACCATTGAGACTAACAATATAAAGGACCAAGTCATTATTAGAAAAGATTAAATTACAACTTGATAGGGCTATGGTTTGAACAATTGAAATGATTAAAATAACCCTTGGGACTAACAATATAAAGGACCAAGCCATTATCAGAAAAGATTAAATTACAACTTGATAGGGCTATGGTTTAAAAGGCAAAAAATAACTTTGAAATTTTTGTAATAAAAGGTAGAACCGCTTCCCCATAAAAGGCTTGGATGTGAATCTAATTCCTTACAAAAATTCCATTAATAAGAGTAAAGAAAGTGGTAACATCCTTGAAATAAAAAACCTAAATGAGACACATTTATAACAAGTTTAGAAAGATGATTTTCACTTTGTAATGTAAGTCATAAAACCAACTTAAATTTTTCTTAGTTTCATATCTATCTAGCAATGAGAGAGATCTAATTCTTTGATATATAATTCATCTTCACTAAACTCTACAATAAATATCTTTATACTAAATACAAAAAAATTATTAAATTTATTGAACATTATTTTATAAGAAAAAAATTAATGAAAAATATCATAGTTATAGGAATAAAATTTTTTTATTAGACATTATTTTATAACAAATATCTTTATAATAAATACAAAAAATTATTGGATTTATTGGACATTATAATGAAAAACATGATAGTTATAGGTGAGACACTAAATACAAAAAAATAAAAAAAAGTATTGGACACTATTTTATAAGGAAAAAAGTTAATGAAAAACATCATAGTTGTAGGTGAGACATTCAATATGGATAAACTTTATGATTTGAGTATAATGTTTTTACAAATGGCCATGGAAAAGGCATCTGATGAGATTGAATAGGATTTGTGTATACCTTAATAAGAAAAATAATACAACGAAAAATGGGCATGGATTAGGATTTGTGTATATTTTACTGAGAAAGTAATATAATGATAATATATATTTTTGGAGAAAAGTATTTTTGAGTTGGGAAAACAATTTATTCATCAAATTGGGTTTACAAACATTGCAAGATTCTAACATCCCCTTAATAGATTTTGGAAGTTGACAATAAAACTATATTAACACTCCTTTTTAATTTAACTTTATAAGTATTATATAAGTATCATTACAAAACGATTAATTTTAACAATTAATAAACTAATTAAGACAAAGTATAATATTAGTTTCTACAAAGAAGTTTGAAGAAATTTGACCTTCATAAACAATAATCTTCACACGATCTTCTTTGAAAAATAGTGAAGTAACCCATGTGTTGAGCTCTCAATGGAATGTAATTAAACTTCCCAAACATCTTGCTCACATAATGACAAAGAAACAAGAACATATGAATAAGTGATCATAATACAAACTTGAGTTCTCTCAATACTATCAAAAAATAATCTTCATGTTTTCAAACAAGCTCTAGTCAATCCATCAATCTGGGATCAATAAGTTGAACTTACACATAGGTCTCAACATTCCATTAGACTCATGGATATCAATAAGGATTCAAGTCACAATATCTTCTCAACAATATTGATGTTGGCACATAGTCATTACTCAATCATTTTTTAATTAATACTCAACTGTCTGTAGATACCATAATATGATGGCACCAATCTACATACTCTTCTAGCGCATATCATAGTAACATCAAATTGTGTTTACACAAACATCCTAACATAAAACAAGCTTTATCATTTCTTGACATTATCTCAACATATTAGTTTAGGTTCACACATCCCAACATGTTCAACAACATCTTCTCTTTAACAACTTGAGGGATAAATTCAATAGTTAATAAGGATCACAACCAGACCTCCAATCCAAACTATCCCACATCAACCACATGAAAAAATGCCAAACATGCCAACAAAACTATCCAATAGAGAGTACTACCACAACCAATCAATCAACATGAATAAAGAGGATTGCACAACTATACAATGGATGACACATATATGTATGAATCCCTCAAGCATCTATTCAAAGGTTTCATGACCAAACATCAATCCAACCACACTTAATCCTAGTAATCCATATTGATATAATATTTTGCATCTTACACCTCTTCCCTAAAGGTTTGTAAGGATAACTATTACAATATTGTTGATTTCTAGACGAGGAACCAAAATTTATCTTGTCATGATGATTACAATGTTAATATGGAAAAAAAGTTATTTTCATGTTCAATAGAAAGCATAAGATATGATTCCCACTCAACAAAATTTGTGAGATTTTGTCCCTACAAATCAATAGAAGAGTCATATGAAGTAACCAACTCCAAATCTATCATATCATAATCAATAACCAAATCAACAAATGGTTCATGGTGTGCTTCTTGTAAATAAGAAGAAAGGCCTACATCTAGAAATGAAGAATCGCCATATCCATGTCCTACTCTAAATGGTTTCATCTCCAAATCAATCGAAGTAACAATACCCTAACCATTATTTCCAAGTCAACCACATATATATCCCATATCACACAACAAATAAGACTCAATATTAATAGTATGTTTATTAAACTCAAGAGAAAGTAGTGTATTAGAAGCCAACAATTCCTAAGAGAAAGACACCTCAATATCTTCCTTCTTATCAATATAAGCGTCAAATCACTACCACAATTATTATTAAAAGTATCATCAAAAGCATTAGTAGAAGAGGTACATTATTAGAGGGATTTTAACAATCACATGAATCATCATAATCTAGTCAACAATTTCCTCATCATGTTTCTTCACTACCAAAATTAACATTAGAAATGTCATCAACAACATCAATAGAAAAAGTACATTATTAAGAGAGGATTTTGAGAATAACATATGTCCTCTTAATCCAGTAAACAACTTCCTTACCATATTTCTTCACAGGGAATTTTAATTTATTTACTTCATGTTCAAGACCCTGACTAGATCCTGTAAGTCCTAGATTATTTTGTCTTTCTCATCCACCTGGGAAATAAGAAGATCATAATGATTCTTCAAAACCTAGTTCTCATCAAATAGATGAATATTATCAGCTTAGAGTCGATCAAACTCCTCATGAAGCTCAAGAGTTAAGTCCTATAGGCTCATCCTATAATCAAGTATTCGTTTCCTCTAACCTATCAACCCACTCCTTAAGACTAGCATTTTTAGTCTACAAAGTTTTTAGTCTACAAATGAATAATTGTAGCATGCAAGGAAGCAAATTTTTCATAAAGTTTGTCATGAGATTCCTACAAAACCACAACTTTCTTCTCACAAATTTGTCAGAGTTTTTGAAAAGCCAATTCTTCAAAGGCAACTATGATGGAAATAAAGTTTTCTCAAATACCATTTAATAAAATGAAAGAGTAGACATGAAAACTTAACTTTATATTATTAATTAAACTAATGTATATATTTATATAATCTTATATATAGTGATTTGCTACAATTGAGGGAGAGTTCTAAGAGAATATCTCAACCAGGGAGAGTTTTAAGAGAATATCTCAACCATCTAATAACTCATTCAACAATTTTTTAATCTATAAAAAACTAATTATATGTGGAGTCTTATTCTATATCTAGATAAATATAATCTTTATATTTCTATTCTAGATAAATATTATTTCTAACACTCTTCCTCAATGTTAATCTTAAACAATTCCACACCACTTTAAGTTATATTTCACATTATGGGATATAGTTTTTATCCTAAGTGTGTATTAGATCATATTTTGCCTCTTCCTAGCTTATATCTTGATGAACAAATCTAGTTTATGAGGTGGTTCCATTCATGTATTATAAAATTGTATCATTGGAATGAATATTGTACTATGAAGAATATGGCTTAAAGCCTTTTTTGCTAAGTTCTTGTGTGTCTTGTCTTGCTTGTGTTTTATTTTTTAACATGGTGTCAGGGCTTCCTTGAGTCTTAAGAGACGTGGTAATTCCATGGTAGTGTTGATAATAGTGAACTCTTGAATAGTATGTGTTGTGTAAGGTTTTGACTAAGGAAGAAAAAATGATATAATATTGTGAATATTGGCCTCCATCTCAAGACTTCATTAGTAATCAACAAAGTTATTAATAAACCTTTGTTAAAATATCATATATCTATCTTAAAAATGTTCTAATGGTTAAGAACATGTGTTTCCTCCTAAAAAATTACATATTCAAATCCAAAAAGAATAAGATATAAACGTTCACCTCCTGTCGATTGCTGCAACCCGATATACTATCAACCATTCTCAAATGAGCTGTGATCAAGAAGCCCTAGTGAGCGTTGAATCCACTTCATTCAGCATAGCCTTTCTGCCACAGCAATCCGCCCACATATATGTACCGACAGCTATATTTCTTAACAACAATTTCTATTTTTGCCAACGCAGTGTTGGGTACGGAGGGTGGGATCGAGGTTTTTCTTCCCACTGACGCCAACGCAACAGTTAACTAAATGAGGATTTGCACGATTGTGTGCTCGAGAATCTCGCTTATGGTTACCAGCAGCCCACGTGCACAGACAGTCAGCAATTCAAGGACATGGAACAGTTGGAAAGAACAACAAATCAGCCATTGTGCAGCGTTGAAAGTTCACAGCGGCAGCGGCCCATACACGTGATTAGATAGCCAGGTGGAAAGAGACAAAACATGTCGGAGCCAGGTTTGGAATTTCAAATTTATCTCGTCTGTCAAGTGAAAATTTGATGACAGTCATTCAGCGGGATATTCAATTAACTATTAACACTAGCGCACTGAGAGTGTGAGACTAATTAATTTTCCTTTATTGTTGTATTTACTCCTCCAACAAACCCCTATCTAATTCATGTCATTGCCCAACGTAGGTAGGTTACATACTATATCTACAGTAAACTAAGTACTTAGAATTTATGACAGGTATGCTATCGAGTGGAACACGGATTTGACAGGTTCACATTTTTTATACCTGTAAGTGTTGATATGTGAATTTTGTATCCACATGTCAAATATGTCTAAAAAAAAAAAACTTCCAATGGGACATCAAATTCCAAGCCTGGTTGAATGGATTGATTGAACTTTATTCTTTTGATTTCAAAACTCTACTAAATTGTTCTAATTTTGAAACTCTATGGGAATGGTTGAAAGAAGTGGCTCCATAAATGCATCAGGGAAATCGAGCAATCTGATTATAACCAATGATATCGGATATTCAAGTTTGCTTAAGTTTATGGGAAGTCAATGGTTAATTGAAGGCACATTTGCTTGTTTTATGTTGTCTTGGTCTTCATCCGGTTCATGTCCTCATCTTCAATTGTCTTCATCTTTGAGCTTGCCTCATCTTCAACTTTTGTCTTCAAATGGGTTGGGATTTGTTTAGATGCATCGTCGTTGGTCTTTTGTTCATGATTTTCATGTCATCTTGTTGTTTTAAGTGTGTTTCTTCATCTTAGTCACTTCCCCTCATAATAAATCATCTTGGGTTTTTGTGGTTTACCCTTGACCATTATATCATTACGAGTTTTGGCTTACCCTTAACCATTACACCAGTACAAATTTTGACTTACCCTTAACCATTGCAAGTGGTTTTGGATGACCATGAACCTTGCACTTTAACAAGAGGTTTTGGTTGACCACAAACCATACGTACTACAAAGTGGTTTATAGAGTACCACAAACCTTTCAACATAACATGTGGTTTTGGGTGACCACTAACCGTCATGATGGGGATACTCAAGTTAATTTTGATTTACAGTGCACACTTGAAGGGGTTTTCTTCATTATGGGCTTCATCCATTTGTGTATGCAATAACACAACATAAATGTCTTTATAAAAAAGAGATCACCTATCGAGATACATGGGTGTTGTCTGCTACACCCGCTAATTTGCTAGGCAACTTTTTTGTGTTCATAGTTCATTAACTTGCTCCCAATGATCTCACATTTTGAGGTTACTTTACACTTTACCCATATATCAAATATGCATTGTCTTTGATCCAATTGTCAAGCTCGCCCCCCATACCTATCCAAGTGGCCAATTCCACAACTTGGTACTCATGCAATATTGTGCTATGACAAACATGCTTAAATAACAAAGCTTACAACAAACCTAGGGAAGTACACACCTAAATGCCTAAAAGTAGGTAATACAATTCAAGTTGACCAAATATTGGGCATGCATGCCTTGAGCAGGTCTTACAAACATATGCCCATTTACATAATTTAGACTCAGGTACAACCATAGCATTCCAAATGCTTTATAACATCATCAAGGTTACCATTACTCCTTGGCACCAATCATACACCAAAAATATAGTCCCATTACAAAATAGGATCATTATTCTCTCAGCACCATGTATTGCTACTGCTTTGCATATTCATCTAGAGTCTTCTTTCTCTTTCACCATTCATCATTGGTGTCGAAAGTCAAGTATTGTTTCACATTTGATGTTCTTTGTTAGAAGAATAAACTCTAATAAATTCTAACAATAAAACTATATTGAATTCACAAGGCTCAATAACTACAACTTTCTCTATAACCATAACATAAATTCAAGAAGTATCAGTTACCATCGAAAATGCACTCTATACTATCCTCACACTAAAAGTGTTGCTATATCAATTTGTGCTCATTAACAACCAAACTATGTCTTTTACAAAATCACAATAGCAAAACCATACCTATTACATTATCATCTTTTTAATCATTTGACTAAATGACCAAGTCAACCATCACTTTGAATAAAACCAAAAACTTTACAATTTGCCAAATGAGCAGAAAGTCACTTAGAACCCTGCACTACTTCACCTTTTATTTGTTTTGACTTTATTGATATTGGATGGCCCATATCATCATTAAAACGATTGGTCTCACTACTCATAAGACAACATTACCATTTCCATCTATGTGATGGATGCCCAAATACATCATTGGTTCAAATGTAGATAAGAAATGACAAAGAAAATGCTGAAATCAATAATAGAAAATAAAATGTACATGCTGAATTTAAATCTCCACGAAATCTAGAGTTTCATTGCTTGGAATTACCATCTCCCACTAGTGGTCAAAGAAGATACATCTCGTAAAAGAAAATTCAGTCATGATTAAAGAAACAATTAAGAAAGTCTAACATCACAGGGATCATTCATGTTTGGTTGCTTTTGCAATATAGGCCGAACACAAAATGATAAAACAAACCACTCCAATTGCAATTAGATACTTCCTTTTCACTGAGAGTTGAGCGACTTCTTCTTTTAAACTGCTGGTCACACAATCACCTTGTTCTCTCTTCTGCACAACGATTTCAGTTTTGAAGGGCTTTTTCTATTTAGATATGTGCACTAATCACACGAGATTCACTTGTTGATCAATATTTTATTGCATCGATTCATAAAGGGGCTTCTAAAATTGTGAAAAAGTTTTAATTGAAGTAGGGATATATGTATTAGGACCATGACTTGTTGTTATATGTATTGGTGAGGATTTTGAGGCAGAAAACTTTATGCCTATATAAGAAAGATCAACGAAATTTCACTAAATAAATGATAAGTCTAGCCAAAAAATTGATTTGGGATAAATAGTTAAGATTTACATGAAAAATAATCTTCTATAGATAAATAAAGTCAGCCATCCTAGTCTAATAGTCTCTAATAGATAAGATCTTCTACATGATCATTATGCTTGTAGAGATTTGAAAGAGCTTCCACTAAGTTCATGGCAGTTGTTGATGGTGAAGTGTTACCAAATCTATGGATGAAAGGGTTTGATCTATTACAAGGTTTCAATGCCTCTATAGTGAAATTTATAGTTACACACTTTGTTGCTACTACTCCACATCTATGGAATAGTAGCTCTATCATTATTGCCATCTAAACACATGCCAAATGAATGAGTTCTCTGAAAAATTAATCTACAAAGATCAATGGCCTAGCATGGATTGGAAAAAGAATCGGGATTAATAATTTACGAGTACTTAAATGTGTAGATTGCCCTTGTTCACCCTATTAGATTTGTAGTATCATTGCTTGTTTTCTAGGTTGGTTTCCCCATGACACATATGGAAGCAAATTTTCCTAGTGTTGCACCAGTTGGAAATTTGACTGGTAAAGTCTACGGAGGTATACATACCCTACCCCCCTCTGGATTTGAACTTGTGACCTCTTAAGAGGAAACACATGTTCTTAACCATTAGGCCCACTCAGCTAGTGGATAGATCATTCCAAAGACAAACTTGATAGATAGATAGATATTTTTCTTAAAATGTGAGTTAGATCAAAGATCTAAAGGACGAAAAAGTTATGACTTCAGGTAGCTCGGCCTTCTAAGTCTACAAATAGATATCCATATACTTGAACCCCTTCCTCATGAATGCATGACCATGTATATATTGAAGAGAGGGGTGAAAGTAGTATAACACCAAGTCCTTGAACCCAAGTTTATCTTACTAGTTTTCTCCTATCTCTCTACTAAGGGTAGAAAGAAAAAATGGTATTAAAAATGTCACTAAAAAATGATAATAGGATATCCAATAAAATATGAAGGTTTTTAATTAAAATATGTATTGGGAGGTGACTTCAAAAGATTCTCTAAAGTGTTATTAGGAATATTCTTAAGTATAATATGAATGAAAGTGCTATGTCACAGGTTCATTGAGTGAAACCATGTGCAAATGGCAGTTCCTTTGGAGCAGCATGCAGTCACTTTTCAACCGGTGGCTCTTTTGCAGCCCCTCTCAAACCTTGTGTAGACAGCTCCCTCTCACATGGAGACAGTGATAGCTGTTTGATTGAAAGTGGCTCCTTTAGAGGAATTCGTTTCTTGTTGATGACTCCCTCTCAGAGCATCACCAGGCTCCTCACATTAACCAGAGAACCTGTATTCTCCAAGACTACGACTCCTGTTCCTTTATGCAACCCTACAAGAACCTCACTACTCCATGTGCTGCTCAGATCAGTGCACCAAAATGCAAATGCTCACCAACACAACAAACATAATTAACACGCAATCTTCTAAATTATCCTCTACCACTAACAGCTCACGGGCTTCTCGTTATCCTAGTCACTCCCATGAGGGAGTCACGCTACTAATGAGGAAGAGGTTGGATATCTCAGTCATGTAATAACTCATTCAACAACTTCATGAGGGAGTCACGCTGCTGATGAGGAAAAGGTTGAATATCTCGACCATGTAATGAAATCCCAACTCTGCAGAACAAACTACCTGCATGTGGAATCCTATTTTATATTTAGATGAACATATTATTTAACAATGCCTTCACATCTACGCTAGAGGTGTTGATTGGCTGTCATTTTGAAAATACTCATCCATTCTTAGTGGGTTCACTGTAGCCAAGGATATTTGAACATTTCTCTCCTCTTCTACAACGATGGAACTTTTCAAATTTCTATATTCAATTCTATTGAACAAAAACAAGGAAACATCAATGAAAGGGAATGGAACCTTGGTTTCTTACTTCCACCTGACGCATCTTTATCAATCCAAGTACAATTTTCGTTTTTTTTTGTTGTTGTTAAAAACCTTGATCTTATGGGCTAGGAATTAAAGATGGTGGCATATTCTCATCGTTGTCTCTAAATCAATGGATGAGATTGTCAATATATAATAGGATTAAGAAATTACTTCCTTCACTTATCAATTGCCACAAAGCATATTTTTGCAAATCCAATCAATGTTACTTAACTTCATTTATCATTACTTAATAGGATTAAGAAATTACCGCCTTCACTTATCAATTGCCATAGAGCATACTTTTACAAATCCAATCAAGGTTACTTAACTTTTAACATTTACTTCTTCACTATTAATTTTTTACATTTCACACTTTTGCGTCGTGGACTTGGCATAGAGAGAAGTGGAAAAAACTAGCGCTACCTTTTTAATATTTACTTTTTATCTATTAAATTTTAACAATTAATAGGTTTCAAAAAATTCCTTCTCATGGAGTTTGACATGGTAAGGAGTGGACAAAATTTTCTTTATTTCGTAGGGAAAAAATAGTTTATGAAATAATTAGGTACCGAGAAAATTGTGTTAACTCATGTCACCTGCAATCCCAAAAATCTCCCGACTCATGTGGGTGCTCCTGCATCAACTACTGATCAACTTAATATTGATATAGATATTCATGTCTTTGATCTCTTCAATTAGAGGGATTGGCCGACGAGGGATTCGATCAAGACTATGAGGAAAACCTAATTCAAAAGATGTTGTGAAGATTGGGGGTGTTTTTGACTTACCAATCTAGAAATCCTCTTTAGAGATGTGTTTAAGCTCCTTCGAGAGACCAAGGAGAAAAATGTATCCCTACTTGTCATCGGCAATTACATCAAAGGAGGATCTAGGACTCCTTTTTACGAGAGCATTGACATATGACCTAAATTTGAATCCATACACTAGTTCAACGATCTCATTGCTTTGGATTTAAGGTTTGAAGCCATACATGAGTTCAACAAGCTCATGTGGCCTCATGGAAACCAAAACTTCTGGTATGACATTTGCTTTGGATTTAGGGTTTGGTTTTTAAGGTTTTAGGGTTTTTTCCTTTTTAATAGGTTTTAGGGTTCTTATTGTAAAACTAACTAGACATGACTGATCAATTACTATTTATATTTTAATCACAATAGACAAGTCATGTGAGTATTTTGAGAGGATGAAGGAGTTGTCTCACATAATCCACAAGATTATCCCGTGGAAGTGAACAATTACTATGCTTTATCCTTTTCACTTACAACACTATACATTTTCTCTCCACATGAATGAATACCTTTGGATTTAAGGTTTGAAGCCCTACATGATTTCAACAATCTCATGTGGCCTCATAGAAATGAAAACTTCTGGTGTGACATTTGCTTTGGATCTAGGGTTTAGTTTTTAAGGTTTTAGGGTTTTTGTCTTTTTAATAGGTTTTAGGGTTCTTTATTTAAAAATAGCTCGAAATCACTAATCAATTACTATATATATTTTAATCATGGAAACCAAGTCATTCAAGAGTATTTTGAGAGGATGAAGGAGTTATCTGAGAGAATCCATGAGATTATTTTGGCTAGTTTGGGAGTGAGGAATTACTATGCTTCGAAATTCGAGCACTTTAAATTTTCGCTCCAAGTGATGATCTAGGTGGACATTGGTGGCCACCCACTTATTCCACTGGCTCAAATTACAATTTCCATCTTGGCAGTTTTTCTATAGTTTTTCGAGTCCCAAACTTCCGGGGCCATTTTGAGGCCCTAAACGATGCTTTTTTTACTTGCCAACACCCATTAGATCCCTATTGGGATCTATTGGGCTGTTCGAAATATTTACTCCTTGGGTATACCTTTCTGATGGGGTACCAAGCGCCCCAAACAAAGACCGTATGCAAAATTTGCGCCCTCGGGAAGTTGATGTATCAACTACCCCCATCGGGGCCCACAAACCTTTTGGTGTTTCATCTTTCGAGGTTAGGGTTTTGGATGTTTAATGTTTTCTCATTTATGATTTATGTTAAAAAGGAATTTGGAGCCTCATTGTAATTAGCTTCTTGCGAATGAGTCTAGCCGACACATCTCTCTTCAGAGATAAGCTACCACCATTCTAGCTAGCTTGTGTGCTTTGAATTTTACAATATTTTGTATTCTAGACAATCATTAATAGAATATGAGTTTTACTGTATTACTGTGTTCTTTGCAATATATATGTGTATCTCATTGTTATATCTCTATTATATTTCTACCTACATGTAGTTCTCAAAATAATCCTGATCAGTGGTATCAGAACAATTTGCTCCTTGTCATTCTTAGTGCATGTCCCTGATGAGGTATTGTGTGATGTTTCCCCCTTGAAGTTTGTGATTTTTTGTTAGGAAAACCATATATGTGGAAGGGTCATTTTTTTTATGAATCTAGGACCCGTATTGTCATTATTACTTTGGGAGATCAACTCTACAGGGTACCGGAGGTAGTCCCAACTAGTGCGGTCTCTTTGATCTCTATGAAATAGTGTAGAAAGGTGGTCTCTTAGACTGAGAAATCTTTCCTCTTTATGGTTCGTTCAGAAGGTGAATGGAAGGTCACTGCAACCGCCAAAACCTCTGCACGAGGTCTCTCTACACGACAACAACGACAGGTGGAAAAGATAGTAGAAGAGAACAAAGACATATTTTCCTCGTCTACTAGTGTGCCTGTGCACTTTAAAGTAAAGCAATAAATTGATTTGACACCTGATGCTCCTCTACCTAATATCCCTGTGTACATGTGTTCAGTTATGGAGAATGAATAAATCAAACATCAAATCCAAGAGCTAATTTTGAAGGGCCACATCAGACCAAGCTCCTCACCTTGCGGGAGCCCAATTGTTCTAGTACATAAGAAGGATAGGACATGGTGACTTTGTATTGATTATAAAGTCCTGAACAATATCACAGTCAAGATCTGGTACCCAATCCCTTGGATTGATGATATTCTTGATCAACGCAAGGGATTCAAGTTTTTTAGTAAGATTGATATGAAGTTAGGATACCACCAAGTGTCGATTGATCAAATTGATGTATGGAAGACAACCTTCAAGTATAAAAAAGGTCTCTTCAAGTGGTTGGTCACGCCTTTCGGCTTGAATAATGCCCCGACCACATTCATGCAGATGATGGATAACATATTACAACCATTCACAAACTCCTTTGTGGTCGTATATTTATATGACATATGCATCTTTAAAAAAATTTGGGAGGAACATTTGAAGCATATTCAACAGGTCTTGGGAACCCTGCGACAACACAAGTTATATGCCAATTTAGCGAAGTGTTCTTTCGGCATGCAGAGAATCTAATATTTGGGATACATCATGGATCAACAAGGGGTGCATGTGGATCCAGCCAAGATCCAAGTCATCTATGACTTGCTTGCCCCAAAGACAATGACCGAGGTCTGCAGCTTCTTAGGCCTCGCCAACTTCTATAGACGGTTTGTGTTGGGATTCTCTCATATCGCTTGGGCCCTAAGCCAGGTGACCAAGGGTGGAGTGAAGGTGAAGTTTGTGTGGGTTGCATCCCAACAGAAAGCATTCGAGGATTCGAAATTATGCCTTTGCTCAGCACCAATCCTTATTCTTCCATACCTGCAACAACCATTTGAGATTGAGACAGATGATTTATATTATGCTATCGATGCAGTCCTCACTTAGCATGGGAATTCAATAGCCTATCACAGTGAAACACTATTTGATACTATTTGCAGATACCCCACCTATGAAAAAGATATGTAATCCATTATGTAGGCATGTCAACAGTGGAAGCATTACATTCTAGGGAAGGAAGCGATCATCCACACTAAACACAGGCCTCTGCAATTCATGTAGACACAAGGAAAGTTACAAAATGACTGCCATCACAAGTGGTCCACGTGCCTACAACAATTCCACTTAAACATCAAATACAAGAAGGGAAGCACCAACCATGTCACAGATTGCCTCAGTTGACCCCCAGCTGTGGTGCTAACCACACTTCTTAACTCCTGTGGGCATGGTATGTTCAAGTGGCCACAATTATACAACACTGACTTTGACTTTGTTGCTTTCTATCAGAAATTGAGCGCAAGAAAAATAGTTCCATACTTTCATCTCCAGGATGGATTGTTATGCCATCTGAGCCATCTCTATGTTCCTTCAAGAGAGAATGCAAAGCTGATCTGGGACACTCATTACAGCTGAACAATAGGACGTTTTGGTGTAGACAAAATAGTGGTAGTATTGCAAAATAATTTTTATTGGCTGAAGCTTCGACAATATGTCCGCAAGTACATTATATCTTGCACTACCTGTGCTGTTTACAATCCCTCCATCAAGAAACAAGGGCTATACACCCCTCTTCCTACTCCAGATAATCCTTGGGATTCCATCTCCATGGATTACATGTCTGATCTGCCTTCAACCAAGCATGGGAATGACTGTGTCTTCATGGTCATTGATTGATTCTCTAAGATGGAATTTTTGGCACTGAGCTAGAAGAGCATCATAGCTGAGGCCACTGCCAAGATATTCTTTGAACATGTTTGGGTTCATTTTGGGATCCCACGAACCATTATCTCATATCGAAACAATAGGTTCCTGACAAATTTTTGGTCCATCCTATGGTCAATGATGGACACCAAGCTATGTTAAGGTCCTAACCCACACATAGGTAGATCAATGTATTTGGATGTAATAAAGGTCAATATTAATAAGACCTTTCAATAAAATAGAATAAGGCAGATGTAAGAAGACCTAATAGAAGCTTCTGCTTCTAGAAGGATCTTCCCCTAGATGCTTCTCTTAATAGACATATTTAGTATAAATAAGGGTCAAGGGTATGAAAACCCTAGCTTGGATATTATTGTAACAGAGCGCTGCTCGACTGGAGGTTGCCCCCTCGAAGAGGCCTGTGAACATTGCTATCTGATTCAAAGTGCTATTTCTGTTGCTAATTCGTATATTATTTCTGTGTGTTGTGAAGATTATGCTGGATATTTTACTGATATTCTGTCATTTCTAGCATTTCATTTCTGTTCTGCATATTTTATATATCTGGTATCTTGCAAGTGGTATCAGAGCACTTTCCTTGGTAGGAATTATGGGTATTTTTTTTTTCAGGGTAGAGACATATTCCGACGTATTTAAGCCACAAAGATCTGTCGTTACGCACATAAACCCGTAGTTGAGGGATTCATAAACGCAGGAAATACAAGTGGTTCTTAAGCGCACATCTGTTGGCCACCCTTGTAACCCCTGTTGGTACCCCTTCGAGTGGTAGCGCATCAGACAACACCTGTGTACGGATCAGCCTAGATTTCCTGAAGCCCTCTGTAGATAAACCTATCGACCGTCGGACTGCTATAGTGTCACCGAGAACAACAATCGGGAAG
>JASDQU010714217.1:5896-27101 GCA_032191745.1 Picea mariana
CTGGTAAAGGCCAAAGTCTAACTCTCTTGCATAAGGACAACACCAATTTCTTTCCTTGAGGCATCACATTCCAACACAAAGGTCTTTGTGAAATCGAGAAGGGAGAGGACTAGAGTGGTGCACATGGCCATCTTCAAGGTTTATTGAGCAATGACTAGAGTCCAAGAGAAAGAGTTCTTTTTTAGGAGAGCAGTGAGAGGTGCTGCAATCTTCCCATAATTCTTAACAAACTTGCGATAATACCCTATTAAGCCTAGAAATCCATGCAAGATCTTAAGAGTCTTTGGGTGAGGCCAGTCTTTCATAGCTTCAATATTTTTAGGATCCACCCAGACGCCATCGTTGCCAACCAGATGACCCAAGTATTCTACTTCTGAGGTGCCAAAAGCACATTTAGATTGTTTCAAGAAAAGTTGGTGCTGAGAGAGTAGATGGAGAACTAGATCCACATGAGAAAGATGGTCTGTCCAGGTTTTGATATAGATGAGGATATCATCAAATAAAACTAAGACAAAATGGAAGGGAAAAGGATGGAAGACATGATTCATGAGGCTTTGGAAGGTGGAGGGGGCATTACACAAGCCAAAGGGCATGACCAAAAAATCATGGTGGTCCTCATGATTTCTAAAGGAAGTCTTGGGAATATCTGACTATTTCATACGTATTTGGTGGTAGCTTGAACGAAGATCCAATTTAGTGAATAATTGGGCGCCACTCAATTCATCCAGGAGGTCATCAATGACAAGAATGGGGAATTTGTCTTTGATGGTAAGTTAATTGAGGGCACAAAAGTCAGGACACATTCACCATGAACCTTCTTTCTTTAGGACCATGACCACAAGAGATGAATAGGGGATCGTACTATGGCGGATAACACCTGCATTAAGGAGTTCTTGGACCATTTTATCAACTTCATTTTTTTGGGAAAAGGGGTGACAATACAGACGGATATTGGGAGGAAGGCTTCCTGGTACAAGGGGAATGGAATGATCATGAATACCACCAGAAGGAGGGAGGCCTTGGGAAGTGGAAAATACCAATTAATGTTTAGAAAGGATGGCTTGGAGGTCTTGCGGTACCGAGGGTGTCTATGTTACTTGTATGGCATGGAGTTGGGTGATAACACCAGAATGACCCTTTTTGAGCATCTTTTCCATGCGATGGGAACTAATGATCTCAAGTGAACCAGCGGTGATGCCTTGAATCTTATATTGGTGGCCCTCGTGGTCTAATTGCATGGTTAAGTCTTTAAAATCCATGAGAATGGGACCCAAAGTCCTTAGCTAGTCTGCACCCAACACAATGTCACAACCTCCCATGTTGATAGCAAACATATGGGATTTCAGGTGGTAGTCACCAATTTGGAGACACACATTTTCACAACTCCATCCACATTTCATGGAACCACCATTGGCAATCATGATTTGGAAATTATTGATGGCATGGATGTAGCAATGTGTTTCTTGGGCAATGCAGTGATGAATAAAATTATGGGTGTTTCCACTATCAACTAGAATGATGACCTTCTGATGCTTGATGTAACCAATTAGCTTGAGGGTTTGGGGAGCGGAGAATCCAGTGAGAGTATTGAGGGAAATGACTGGTTCTACTTCGGGAGGGTTTGAGGGATGGGTTATGTCATTGGATTCAGGTGATTCAGACATAGAGTGATTTTCTTCGTCTTCTTTCGTAATATCCTCAGAGATGGCCATAAAAATATTTTGTTCTTTACACTTGTGGCCCAGGAAATATTTGTCATCACAGTTATAACAAAGGAATTTGAGTTGGCATTCAACCATTTCAGCCTAGGTCAATTTTTGGATCTTTAGTGGAGTAGAGGGAGCAGTGGCATTTACTGATTTAGGGCGAGGGATGAAGGAGGGTTTGTGGTTTTGAGAAGATACAAATTGTTGTGCTTCTTTATCTCTTTTGGTAGCCTCCACCCAATTCTTAGGCTGAGCCATGAGGACATGGGCCCAAATTTCATCCTTGAGGCCACTGATAAAACACTCTCAAGAAAAGGCATCAGACATGCCCTTTGTTCTAAAATCCAGGCACTCAAAGGCAGCTATAAAGTCTTCCACTGTTCCTAATTGTTTCAGCTTTGTCAAATGGCCCAAATGGTTGGTGTCAGTGTCAAAGCGTTCATAAATCTCTACCACAAATTGTGTCCAAGCAATATACCCTTGACGTGAATTTTTTCTCCATTGCCACCATTGCCAACGTTCTTGATCTAGATGGAGAACAGCATACCAGAGTTTGGCCAAGTCATATGTAATGCTATATAAAGAGAAGTAATGTTCCATTTGGGTTACCCAACCAGTGGGGTTCAAGCCATCAAATTTGGTCACATCCACTTGTGGAAGGTGTAATTCATGTTGAAAGTGATGGTTCTACAAGGTATGGGAATGAGAGGAATGGTCACTTTCAGTATGTGGGGGTGAGGAATAGGAAGGGTTATTTGTAGGGATATGCAGTTTGGTGCAGAGTACCAAAAAGACTGATTCAAGATGGGTGGTGAGGTCTTGTTTGATTTCTCCCATTGAGGCCTGCATGGTTGTATTGATGGCGACAACATTGGCACTGAGTTGACTTCTTGTTGGGTCTCAATGAGACCAGATTGCAAGGTGTTGAAGCGAGCTTCCAAGTCTTAGCTATGAGTATGGGCCATGAGGATCGGGGAACTAAAAAGGGGTGGGCGGGGTAAAAACGTTTTGCCGAAAAAATGATATGGATGAATGTGATAAGGGCGAAGAGATGAATCCAATGGGATAGGTCTAAAATAATGGTGAATTTTTTTTCGATCTGAAGAATACTGCAGAGAGGAAATGCCCAAATGCGTATCCAGAAATAAATGTGTATTTACTTGGCAACCGAACATAGTTGCATGGTAATAGATCTTGTCTGTTTTAATTTGTTTATGTTTCTGTCCCCCAAGGGTTAGGTATCCAAGGGTTCTACAGACAAGGGTTTTCCTTGTGCTATAGCATTCTAATATACGTGCGGGGACCAACAGTAGTACTCGGCCCAATATCTTAGGGCACTAACTAAGGAGGATAGACCGTACCCTTAGCCATACTACTCGACTACCCAGGTACTAGACAGTATCTTCCCGAGTGTTGTTCTCGGTGACACTATAGCAGTTAGGCAACCGATCAATTTATCTAAAGAGGGATTCAGGTAATCTAGGTCGATCCGTACACAGGTGATGTCTGATGTGCTACCACTCAAAGGGGTACCAACAGGGGTTACAAGGGTGGTCAACATATGTGCGCTTAAGTACCACTTGTGTTTCCTGCGTGTATGAATCCCTCAACCATAGTTTTATGCGCATAACGACAGATCTCTATGGCTTAAAGACACCGGAATACATCTCTACCCTGAAAAAAAATTTAACCCGCACTTTCTGCTGAGGAAAGTGCTCTGATACCACTTGTAATATACTAGATATAAAATGTATGCATAACATAAATAAAATGCTAGTAATGGCAGAATAACAACAATATAACCAGAACATTTACCACAATAACACTAAAATGATATAAAAATAACAACAGAAATAACACTTTGAATCTGAAAGCAATGTTCACGGGCCTCTTCGAGGGGGCAACCTCCAGTTGAGTAGAGCTCTATTACAATAATATCCAAGCTAGGGTTCTCATACCCTCAACTCCTATTTATACTAAAAAGAAGCATCTAGAGGAAGATCCTTCTAGAAGCGAAAGCTTCTATTAGGTTTTCTTACATCCACCTTATTCTATTTTATTTAAAGGCCTTATTAATATTGATCTTTATTACATCCAAATATATTTTTCTACCTATGTGCGGGTTAGGACCCTAACACTCTATGCATAATTCATCCTCTATTAAAATTTTGGTAGCTCCATGCTTGTCTAATTTATTCTCTGTGTAAATTTTGGTAGCGCCATGCATGTGTATCTGTGCGCACAATTCGGTAGCACCCGACATCAAAATAAATAGGTAGCACCCTATGGAATTTACACCGCCATCATTACACCAGTCTTAGTATATTAGGTAGCGCTATAGGTATCAGACTGATAGTATATGTGAATTAGACAATTTTGTAGCACCATAGCACTACAAAATGTCTGTGTTATTTCTGTTGAAGAGATTAAATCTCTTCAAACCACCAAAAACCTTGAGTTGTATGCATTAGAAGCCCGTATAAGTGGAAAAAATTAATACTTCCTCAATCACTTATCCTTGCAAAAAGGGGCCATTCTAAAAAATGGAGCCCAACTTTCACCAATCACTTCATCAACCTGACACTCCTTCTGGTGGAAGGAGGACTTCCTTTTGGCACATCAACATGCTTTCCTTTAGTAGGAACATGCTTCTTCACTGGAAGAATACTTTTCTTGACTAATTGGAAAAATCATGGGATACTTGGAAAAATCGATCATAAATTGGAGTTCTATAGATGTTTAGGAGAGTATCATGAGCATGTTGACATCCAAATCCACATCAACAACCGATCCCATAGCGCCTCTATCAATTGGTCTGAACTGATAGTTTTATCACCATCGAGTTTTTTGAACATTTCAAACTTTGAAAACCGTTAGCAAGATCAACAAGATCACATCCTTGAGAGAATATTTTAAATAACCAAGGTGCTGAAAACAAGGCAAACATGACATCATCACTATGATAACGAATCATGGAAAAAATAAAGGACAAGGAGTGCGCTATGGAAACTTTTAGTGAGTTGGAGGCACTCCTTTTTTCAAAAAGTTGATTTAACCATTTTAAGAGGACATAGGGACAACATGGAAAAGATACGAATGCATGAGTGAGGAGAGTGACATGTCAAGTCAAGTTGGTCATGGGATGAGTTAGGCTTAATGTCAAGTCATGAAGTGGATCAAAACATAAGCCAAGAAAATGAACCTAGGCCAAAAATCTATGTGAGGGTCAAAACTTGAGTCATGACTTAAGCCTTCATTTATTCAAGGTAACCTAAGTAAATCACACTTTAAGAAAATAAATCAAAATTTAAAAATCTAAAGGCTTAGAAAAATTTAAAACTAAGGGCTAAATACCCAAGGCAACTTAGTGTGATAACAATATCTATGTAGGATAAAGCAAGAATGCATTTTCATAAGAAAATAATTGTAGAATACCATTACCAAGATAGTGTGTCATGTTAAAAAATCTAATCATAGTTCGTTAGTTTACCTAACTGTTATACAGTTACATAAAAATTATGCTATTTTTGTATTATATATATACATCTATGTACATGATTATTTTCTCATTAATGAATATAGAGTATGTCTTTTCTGCCAATATTCTATTTATATTTGTTCATCATGGTTTCTTGATTGCTTCAGTTATTTTCATTATGTTTCTGCATTTTTCTTCATTATGAATCTAACAGTGGTATCAGAGAAATGTTTGATACCTACGAGCCCGTGGAAAATTAATTTATCAAATCATGGTCCTACATGTTTCTAATCAGTGTGATTTGGTAACAATATGTGGTGATTGAATGAAGAGTTGTTTGATGAATGAATAAAAGATATGGAGTGCCCATAATGAAGATGAAGAAGGACTACATGGGATGATGAATTTATAACTACAACCGTCGAATGAGACTGTAGATTGCATGAGTGGTGAAAGACGGGTCAATAAAATGAAGTGGGCAATATATTCAATATGATCGAAGTTAGTGTGCAAAATGCAGAGGCGGACCTCCAATAACCAAGATCAATGATTTGTTTCTTGAAGGTACGAATGTCCCTATACTCTGTGCAACTTTGAATTTTCTATAAATCTATGAGTTTTCAAGTCGATGGAAGAAGGATAACAAATTGAATTCATAGCATACAAACCCTTAGCAATATTGGTCTCTCTATCCACGATCTCATAATTGAAATAATTTTTAAAAACAAAGGTGGCAACAAGATATTTGATTTCCCTCTACAGTGTTTGCTTACAGCTCCAACTCGTAGACTTGGTGAAAATATTGGTCATGGACTCCATTATATCAAGCATCAATCACTTAAAATCTATTATATTGTCTTTAATTTAACTTTCTATTAATATTTTTATATTCTTGAGGACATAATTTTTTTGTGTGAAAGCGAAGAACCACCAGTAACAATCCAACCTTTTTCTCTGTGTTTAAAAGAACCCATCTCAATTTGTTTGAAAGGATATAGAGTGGGTCTAAAAGTAGGCCATATTGGGTACCCGAAACCCAAAGAATCGTATCTGAGTTTGAAGGAATCCAGTGCATTAAATAATCAAATCCAACTCAATTATTTATGATTTGTAGCTTTGCCTTTGTAAATGCAATGCAATTGAGAAATGGTTCTTTTGCTAACATAAGTAATATTAGTAGGTAAAGTGAAGAGCATTAAGAAAAAGGTGTTTTTTTGCTTATGATAATTATGACCTTTTATGTAATTGAGATAAAAGAGGTTATCAAATCTTTTATAGAGGGTTCTATTTTTCTAATAAAGTTATAAGGTGGTTGTAAAGGTGTTATAAGGGGTTCAACAAATTGCATTTGAAAATTTCTATTTGGTGTTATTTTTTAAGTTGTAGACCTACCCGAAATTGAATAAGGGGGTATTAGTATATTTGTGTGCATCTAAGTCATTGGTCATCTCTCTTCCATATTCTACATAATGGAAAGAATTGAAGAAATATTTACAATATTGCACACATTAATTAACTCAACTACAGAATCTACAATTGCAATAAACAAGTGCACTCTCAGTACAATGATTACTTGTTTACAGGTAACACACAAGAAAGTTGATATGTTCAAACTTCAAAACAAAATATTTTCTGATGAGTTAAATCTCCTTCGACACCAACAATGTGATTTCAACAAAAAAAAATGACATCAAGGATGAAAATAAAGACGCTTAGTTGACTAGCGATGACACTCATAAACATGAAGATGAGTTGGATGAAGTCCCTATGTCAGAAAAAGTTGTGGAAAAATGTGACGAAGAAATTAGAATTGTTCTACCATGGGAAGAATTGTGCTTGAAACGAAATTGATATGGACTAGGATATGAAAAGGATGTTGACAACCTTTTTCATATTCCTAATTATTGAAAACTTGTTGACATTGTGAGTGGAGGTTTTTTGAATGATGATAAGAAGACAAAGCTTGAGGATATTGGTAAGGAATACGTACAAGATTTTGTCGATGATGATGTTGCTATAGATATTATAGATCTATATGATCATGATAATTGGTCAGATAAAGAACCCATACAGTGCAAACACTGTCACTGATTTGGCCATGGTAAGTCAAATTGTTTTGATCCTCGCCCATACAGATTTTGTGGGAAGACAAATCACCTCTCAGTAAGGTGTCAAAAGAACAAGTGGAAACACATTCAATTTGAATGGTTAGGGAATTGGCATTGGATTTTGGAAGCCAATTTATTGGAGCATTCTTATCGACGGATTTATACACAAGTACAACCGTACTTGATTGGAGATATTTCTATAGTCGATGAACAAGAATGTTTTTCATGATTGGATGATATAGGGTATGATCAGGGTTCAGTTGATGTAGTCTTCAGAGTTGAATATCGAGTATTCAGACTCCTTCAGAAGATGATTTGATTACCTTTTTCCACTTTCAAAGGGGGTATATCTCATTATCTAGACTTCTCACTTTTCAGTTGATAGGGAGGAAATTAGTGAGAAATGTCAGACTTCAAGTTTCAAAGTCTACCTTTGATTTTCAGTTCATTCAGGACTTGTCTATGTTCTACATTTTGGACTTGTGTCTGTTCAAAATATGATTGCATGTCTATGATTGTGTGTATGTCCAAAACATTATTGTAATAGGGTGCATGATTGGTTGTACTCGACACCACTGAGTTTTTGGTCTAAGTTGTAAGTCTTTCCATACATTGTTGTCTTCCCCGTTTATTTAGTAAGTCATGTTGATTCAGGAAGCTTTATTCCTCTTGTCCATACAGAGGAATTTGTGTCAAGTTGTGGCATGAGCCACTGTGTAGCTTGATGGTGTATCAGAGACATTGAATCTTCGATTAAGGGGGAAAAATATGAGATAGTAATATCATATTGAGGGACCAAAGTATGTGAACAAATGATAAAATAGGAAATAAATATGTAGTCTTGTTTCTGAACATATTGTTTTTGATATTTTGTGGTCCGCTTAAAACCACCAATTAAGCAGAAGACATGAAGTTTTTCTTGTTACATTTTCAGATTTTTGAGCCTTGATCTCTTGTTATTTTATAGTCAACTTAAAAACATGTCATTTAGTAGAAGACATCATCTTTTGCTAGACATTCAATTTATGGTCATCTCGAAACCACCAGATTAGTTTTTGGTCATCCTGAAACCACCAAATGAGTTTGTGGTCACCCTTAAACCATCAATTTAGTTGAAGACATCAAATTCTGCAATTTTTTTAGATTTCAGAGAGGATCTTAAGCCCTCTGAATATTTACTTGACACATTACTAGTTGTCAAGTAGTAGCAATTTTTCAGGAAAGAACATGTTGATTATTTGGGTTGGTTGTCATTGATGTCAGCCCTTGAAGAAAGTCTGTAGAACATGGTTTGGGTAATGGACCCAAGTTTTTTTTATGGATAATGATATGATTTTTGAGATATTTGCAGGTAAGAATATTCCATATGGATAGTACATGTCTTTTCATTTCCGGTGGTATGCGGAATGCCACATAACTCCTCACAGTTAGAGAGTTATGGCCATGTGAAGTTGGAGAACCCTCATGAGTCATCTAGAAGCCCCAAAAAGTCAAAGTGTTTGCAAAAGAAATTAGTTGAATAATAAATTTAATGGAGAACTCCCTAAAATAAGGAAAGTGGGATGCTACATGAAAGTATAAATAAGAGGTAAGGCTCTCTCATTTAATCACACTTGAACACATTGAATATCTTTTGTTGTGTAATTCTTATTGCAAGTACTCATTGATACATCTGAAGTTATGAAATTCTGAGGTAGTATGAAGAAATTTTTAGAATTACAACGAATACAAAAACCTTAGTTTCAAAGGCATACGCGGGCTGACAATGTATTAGGGTGCATACATACGTGGGCTGATAGTATATTAAGGTGCGTACATGTGAGTAAATCCACAGAAACTTGAGAAGATGAAGATACATAGGTTCTATATTCTGAGATCAAGCTCCCAGGAAGGTCTACAATGCTCAGATACATCAGATCTATCCATTGTTTCAAAAGGTATGTCTTATTTCTATGAATAGTTGGATTTTGATGTATGCATGAGAAATGGTTATGGAGATTTGAGAATTCTCCCTAGAGAGACTAGTGGCTACATGGGATCTTTTGTATAAGTCAGATCTACATAAATATAGTGTTGGTGTATTTATCATTGATACTTCTTGTTGAGGCACATCTTGTATTTCCTGGCATATGGCTAAGGGTTTTTGTGGTACATGGTAGAGAACTTGTATTGGTTGATGTATTGAGAGTTTGAATATTAGAAAGGGTTTGAATTCTAGATCATGTGAGGGTTATTATAATTGTTCATGATTACACACACTTATGGCACATGACTAGAGAGAGATATAGATTTTTTTGGGTAAAGGTTATGTATGAGGATGTATGCACATGGTACATATATAGTCTAGATACAGTGACAGGTTACATATCTATGTGAAAGAAGTTACATGGGGTCAGAAATTTTCAGAAGAAAGAAAACTCTAGTTTTCAAAAGGCATACACAGGTTGCATAATAGTTTGGTCGCAATCATACATGGGATGCATAACATATAAGGCACATACATACACGTGTTGCAACACTACAGGTTGCGTACCTATTGTATTTTGTTGATACATGTTTAGTTCATGTATATATTGATTACAGAGAAGTTGTACAGGTTGGTTGCAGGTCAGTGGTACAGGTTGATACAGTTGTACAGTGGTATATCTCACAGTGATAGTGTGACAGTGGTTCCATCATTCTACTTCTACTTTAGGGAGGTTGGACAGGGCAAGGAAAGGTGGTTCTAGCCACCTTCCAGTTGTTTCCGGAGAATGTAGGGGGTTGTAGCCTCCTTCTGGTTGTAGCCAGAGAATTGGGGAGTTGGAGCTTCCCTCATGTTGTAGCCTGAGAAACTAGGGGGTTGGAGCCTCTTTCCATTTGCAGTTGGAAAACAAATGAATTTGGTGCTTCCAATGAATGTAATTCTTCAAGACATATAAGAAAAAACATTATGTGATTTTCTCCTGCCTTGGGTTTCCATGTAAAAACACTAGTGTACTATGTATGTGTATGATTGTCCATTTGTTCATTGTTTATTTACTCTGAAAATATTGGATGATAATGCTACATTGATATAACAATTTGATTATATGGTTAAAAAGGATTAGATTTCTCTATTACTGATTCAGCCCCCCTCTCAGTAATCCAATAATTGGTATTAGAGCAGGTTCCTTCAGAAGTCAGTTTAACCACTGAAAGGTAGATCATGGAGAGAAACAACATGTATAAAAATGGAATACCACAGTTTGATGGACATAAGTATGCATTTTGGAGCATAAGGATGAAGACATATATACAACCACAGGGATTTAAAATTTGGAAATCAATGAAACTCAGTCAGAATAATTCCAAAGACACAAATGCACTTTTGAATGGTCTTGGAGAATCAATACTCACCAAAGTTGCACATTGTAAATCCTTTAAAGAGATTTGGGACAAAATCCAAAATATTTATGAAGGAGATTCAAAATTCAAAGCATAAAAGATTCAAACTTATAGAGGTCAATTCGAACAACTAAACATGAAGGAAGATGAGAATATTGCATCTTACTTCTTACGAGTTGATGAAATAGTAAATGCAATCATGGGATTGGGAGAAGAAATCAAAGAATCTTTAATTGTTTAAAATGTACTAGGATCTCTTCCTATGAGATTTGACCCTAAGATATCAGCACTAGAAGAAAAAGAAGATCTAAACTCAATAAGCATGGATGAACTACATGGAATCTTCACAACATATGAAATGAGAACTAAATAGAAAAATACAAATATAAAATAAGCATCCTTCAAATCATCCAAAAGGTCAAAGAAAAAGGGAAAGCAAAAAGAAAAATAACATAGAAACAACAGTGATGTCTTAGAAGATGATGAAGAAGTGGCCAACTTTTTCAAAAGATTGAGCAAGGGAACCGATGACAGGTATATAGGTAATCTTCCTTTGATGGTATTGGTAATTTTGCTAAAAAATGTCCTCATAAGAAAAAGAGAAATGATGAAGGTTACTCAAATAACAAACAAACATATAAAGGAAAAAGAAACACAAATAAAGTTTTCAAGAAAATCTTATGCACCAAAGAAGACATCTCATCATCAGATGCAGATGAAGTCAGTGACAGTGAGACAAAAATAGTTCTATTCATGGCAGTAGAAGACTCTAATAAAGAAGAATCCGAAGAAGAATATGAAGAGGCATAAGTTGACTACCGATAAGAATTATTGTGTGCCATCGAAGTTATCAAAAGAGAAAAGAAAAAAAATGAGAAACTGCAAGAAGAACTAGACAAGAAAGAAGACACTCAGGAACTAGAAACAATGATGACAAATTTGAAGGTTCAAATTGAAGAAGATAAAAGAATTGAAGAAGCACTCAAATAAAAATTAGAAAGAAGAGACAAGATCATTGGAAATATGGAAGCATAGATTGTCACATTGATAAAGGATCTTCAAAAGAAAAATATGCAGAACAACTCAAAACTTTTGAATGACATTATCAGTAGTCAAAAACCTCATCATGACAAGTCTGGACTTGGATACAATCAGAAAGAAAAAGGATCAAGACCCAAAACAACAGAAAATAAACATATCCAAAAAGCTATTCAGAAACAATCAAAGGGGATAGGAAGGTCTACAAAGAAAATTACAGGGACACTCCTCCACCGAGAAGATTCATATTTCAGAATCAACAACTGACAAAAACAGATAAGCCTCAGGAAGAAGAAGGGTTCATAAGAGTACCTCCTTTCATAAGATATTCAATTCCCAGGTATCAAACTATATTTTTTGGTTTGTGTTATGCATGTAATAATTTTGGACATAAAGTTGTGAATTGCAGAGCTAACAACAAGAACATACACAACTTTGAAAGTCATACACAAAAGAGTTATCCAAGAAGGCCCAGTGAAACACAGAGAATACGTTACAACATGTTTGAATATTTTAGAATTGAAGTGGAATGCTACAAATGTAACAACTTTGGACACATGGCCAAAGATTGCAAAATGGAAGTCCCTCCTAGAGAACCACAACAAAACAAAAATAGTCGCAGACAGGAACCTCAGAAAAGGACATGGATAAGAAAGCATAATCAGTATAGAAATGAAGAATGTACACTTGCTCTACAACATAAGAATAAGAAACATGGTTGGTATGTTGACAGTGGTTTTTCAAAACACATGACATGTAATAGAGACATGTTTCTTACATTAAGAAAGGAAAGATATGGATCAGTCTCCTTCATAAATGATGATTCAGCTAAAATTATTGGAAAAGGCACAGTCAGAATTGAGAACAACAATACTAAGGCATAAAATGTTCTACTAGTAGAAGATATGAAACATAATCTTCTAAGTGTGAATCAAGTGTGTGACCAAGGTCATAAAGTTACTTTCAATTCAAAAAAGTGCGATATAAGAAAAGAAGGTTCAGGAAAATTGATTGCAACAATTGTGAGAACTTCAAGCAACATATATATATTAAGTGAAATTGGAAATGAAAAGTGTTGTCTAGGAAAGGAAGATGAAAGTTGGCTATGGCACAGAAGAACAGGTCACATACATTTTGATAACCTTGTCCAAGTGAGTAAAAGGGAAGATTAGAGAAATGCCTCAGATCATGAAACCATCCAACACTTTATGCAAGCATTGTCAACAAGGAACGCAAACAAAGACCAGGCTCAATTCAAAGGAATATTCAACAACAAGACTACTAGAAATTGTGCATACTGATCTAGTTGGACCAACTAAAACAAAGGGTTTAAAAGGTGAGAAATACTTTATGTTGCTAGTTGATGATTATACAAGAATGACTGCAGTTTGTTTTTTCGGGAATAAGTCAGAAGCTTTTGAAAACTTCAAGGTCTACAAGGAAATGGTTGAAAATGAAATGGATTCAAACATCAAATTCTTGAGATATGATAATGGATGATATTTCACTTCAAAGTAATTTATGGACTACTGCAGCAGGCATTGAATAAAAAGGAAATTCTTCGTTCTTAGGACACCTCAACATAATGGAGTTGTTAAAAGAAAGAACATGACAATATAGGAAATGGCTCGAACAATGCTAATGGATTCCAAATTGACAGATATATTTTGGACACAGGCAGTACATACGACAGTTCAGATTCAATACAGAGTAATGCTCAGAAACAACAATGACAAAACTCCCTACGAGCTATGGAAAGGAAGACCGACAAATGTGAAGCACTTCAAAGTTTTTGGAAGGAAATGCTACCTCAAAAGAGAATATGGAAGAATGTGTAAGTTTGACTCTAATGTGGAAAAAGGAGTACTTGTTGGTTACTCAATTACAATAAAATCATACAAGTGTTACAACATGAGATTGAACAAAGTTGTGGAAAGCATCAATGTAATAATTGATGAAAAAGGTAGACAAGAATTAAAGGAAGAAGAAAATGAATCAATGGAACAGTTTTACAAAGAAGAAGCAAAAGATGAAAAATAAGTATAAGGGGAATATGAATAGAATCCGACAGAAGCAAAAGAGCAATTTCAACAAGTGCCTCTAAAGACACCAAGTAGATGAGTACAGAAGAATCATCCTTCAGATCATATTATCAAAAACAAAGATGCATGAGTTGAGACTAGAAGAAGAATCTCTTCACCAGAAAAAATGCACCTAGCACTCTCCTATACAATTGAACCAAACAATTTTGAAAAAGCCAACAAGGATGAATTTTGGAATAAATCCATTGATGAAGAATTGGATCAAATAGAGAAAAATGACACTTGGGAATGGGTTCCAAGACCTAAGAATAAGAATGCGATCGGCACAAAGTGTGTATTCATGAATAAATTGAATGAAGATGGACAGGTTACAAGGAACAAAGCTAGATTGGTATGTAAAGGATATGCACAAGTTGAAGGAATCGACTTTGAAGAGACATTTTCCCCAGTTGCCAGAATGGAAGAAATCTGATTTCTTTTAGCTTATGCATGCTCCAAAAATATTAAAGTGTATCATATGGACGTAAAATTAGATTTTTTGAATGGGGAACTCGAAGAAGAAATCTACATTGAACAACTAGAAGGATTTCAGTTGTCAGAGAATGCAGATTATGTGTGTAAATTAAAGAAGGCCTTGTATGGTAAAAAATAGGCTCCTAGAGCACGATAATCTAGATTGGATAAATATATAAAGTATACATGGTTCAGAAAAGGAAGTGCAGACAACAACCTCTACATAAAGGTAACTCAAGATAATAATTTATTAATTGAAGTTTATGTTAATGATATTATGTTTGGAATTACTAATGACAGGTTAAGCCAGAAATTTGCAAAGGACATGCAAAATGAATTTGAAATGTCATTACTTGGAGAACTATCCTTCTTTATGGGTCTTCAGATACGTCAAAGAAACCAAGGAATTTTTATTTCACAAACCAAGTATATCAAAGAAATTCTAAAGAGGTTAGGAATGGAAGATTGCAAGCCAATTATCACTCCCATGCAAACGAGTTGCAAGTTGAGCAAAGATGATGACTCAAAGTCTACAGATCAAAGGAAATATAGTTCAATGATTGGTAGCCTACTATATGTGACAACATCCAAACCAAATGTAATGTAGGCAGTTGGACAGGTGGCATGATTTCAAGTAGCACCAAAGGAATCACATGTGTTAGATGTGAAGAGGATTTTTAGATATCTCAAAGGAATAGAAGAGGTTGGATTATGGTATCCAAAAGGAAAAGATATATCACTTATTGCCTACACAAGTGAAGATTGGGCAGGTTGCATTGATGACCAACGAAGCACCAGTGGAGAAGATTTCTACTTGGGTGAGTGTTTAGTATCATGGCTAATAAAGAAAAAATAATTAGTATATTTATCTACAGTCGAGGAAAAGTATATTGCAACATCAACATGTTGTACACGGGTTCTATGGATGAAACAAACTTTGAAAGATATACAGGTTGAGTATGATGAGCCCATTCCAATCTATTGTGATAATACAAGTGCCATCCGTATCTCAAAGAACCCGATGATGCACTCCAAGACGAAGCACATTCCAATCAAGTATCACTTTCTATGGGAACAGATTGCAAAAAACAACATCAGAGTTGAATATGTGGGCACAAAAGACCAAGTGGCAGACATATTTACAAAACCGCTTCCTCAGGAAGACTTTGAGTATCTTCACTAGAGAATCAGAGTTATTTCTACTCCAAAATGAATGATTTTGAATGCTTATCTTATATGTCTTAGATGTACATGAGGAAGCACCATAAAGAGGACATTTCAGGTTGGGAGATCAAACAATTTAGTTAGGAGGAGCATGTCCATATGGAAAGATACCTTTTCCATTGATGACAAAGGGGGAGAGATTTGTCAGATGGAGAGGACAGATACATGGTTCTAGGGTGAGATTTGATCATAGAGATGCAGAGGACAGAGGCATGGTTCTAGGGGGAGCATGAGTGACATGACTTCAGTATTGCATCAGAGTGTTGCCATTAATTTCAAAGGGCGATATTGTTGATTATTTGGGTTGGTTTTCATTGATGTCAACCCTTGAAGAAATTTTGTAGCACATGGTTTGGGTAATGGACCTAATTTTTTTTTATGGATAATACTATGATTTTTGAAATATTTGCAGGTAATACTATTCTAGATGGATAGTACATGTCATTCCATTTCCGGTGACTCACGATTAGAGAGTTATGTCCATGTGAAGTTGGAGAACCCTCATGAGTCATATAGAAGCCCCGAAAAGTCAAAGTGTTTGCAAAAGAAATTTTTTAAATAATAAAGTTAATGGAAAACTCCCTAAAATAAGGAAAGTGGGATGCTACATGAAGGTAAAAATAATAGGCAAGGCTCTCTCATTGAACCACACTTGAACACATTGAATATCTTTTGTAGTGTAATGCTTTTTGCAAGTACTCATTGATACATCTAAAGTTGTGAAAGTCTGAGGTAGTATGAAGAGTTAACAACGAAAGTTTTAGAATTACAACGAATATAAAAAACCTAGTTTCTAAGGCGTATGCAGGCTGAAAGTGTATTAGGGTGCATACATATGCGGGATGACAGTGTATTAGGGTGCGTACATGTGATTAAAGCCATGGAAACTTGATAAGATGAAGATGTAGAGGTTCTATATTCTGAGATCAAGCTCCCAGGGAGGTATGCAATGCTCAGATACATCAGATCTATCCATTGTTTCAAAAGGTATGTCTTATTTATATGAATAGTTGGATTTTTATGTATGCATGAGAAATGGTTATGGAGATTTGAGAATTCTCCCTAGAGAGACTAGTGGTTGCATGGGATCTTCTGTATAAGTCAAATCTACAGAAATGGCTGGTATATTTATCATTGATACTTCTTGTTGAGGCACATCTTGTATTTCTTGGAATATGGCCAAGGATTTTTGTGGTACATAGTTGAGAGATTGTATTGGTTGATGTATTGAGAGGATGAATATCAGAAAGGGTTTGAAGTCTAGATCATGTGAGGGTTATTATACTTGTTCATGATTACACATGCTTATGACACATGAATAGAGTGTAAATTTTAAACCTGTGAAGTAAAACAATGCATACAGATTCTTAAGCAAGACAAAATTTAATCAATGGCTCATACACATAGTACACAGAGATTTATACCGAAAACCCTCAACCGGGGAAAACGTTTCTTATGTTCATTATATTGAATTTCACCATTCACCATACAATATATACAATGTTTTTAGGTATTCTGTAGATACCAAAACCCTAATCCATTAATCCGGGATTAATTTAGAACACCGCTAAAAATAGCAAAATCCGCTAAAAATAACAAAAAATGCCCAAAAACAAATTTTGGGGCTCTGCGTGTAACCAGGGGGGGCATACTTAGACCCCCCTGGGACCCCCCTAGTAAGCACTCGATGCACACGACAAAAAGAGCACTACTAGAGGGATGTTCAGATGTAGTTGTCGAATATAACATGCCCACACACACACATGCAAAGAATATAACACATACCCAACATAGAGAGAGATATAGAGTTTTTTGGGTAAAGGTTATGTATGAGGATGCATGCATAGGGTACAGATACAGTATGGATACAATGAAATTTTACATATCTAGGTGAAAGAAGTTACACAGGGTCAACATTTTTAGAAGAAAGAAAACCATAGTTTTCAAAAGGCATACACATGTTGCATAATAGTTTGGTCGCGTACATACACAGGCTGCATAATAGATAGGGTGCATACATACACGTGCTACAACACTACAGGTCATGTACATATGTGGGTTGCATAACAGATAGGGTACGTACATACGTGTGCTGCAACACTACAGGTCACGTACCTAATGTATTTTGTTGATACATGTTCAATTCAAGTATAGAATTATTACAGGGAAGTTGTACAGGTTGGTTGTAGGTCAGTGGTAAAGGTGGATATAGTTATATAGTGGTATATCTCACAGTGATAGTGTGACAGTGGTTCCATCATTCTACTTCTACTTCAAGGCAGTTGGACGGGGCAAGGACAAGTGGTTGTAGCCACCTTTCTATTGTATCCATAAAACATAGGGGGTTTTAGCCTCCTTCTAGTTGTAGCCATAGAATTGGGGATTTGGATATTCCCTCATGTTGTAGCTTGAGAAACTAGGGGGTTTGAGCCTCATTCTGGTTGCAGCTGGAAAAAAAAGGAAGTTGGTGCTTCCAATGAATGTAATTCTTCAAGACATATAAGAAAAATCATTATGTGGTTTTCTCCTGCTTTAGGTTTCCACGTAAAAACATTAGTGTACTGTGTATGTGTATGATTGTTAATTTGTTAATTGTTTATTTACTCTACAAATATTGGATGATAATGCTACATTGATATAACACTTGCATTATATGGTTAAAAATGATTAGATTGCTCTCTTACTGATTCACCCACCTCCCCTCTCAGTAATCCAACAAAACCAACTTATGATTAAGGGGGGTTGTTAAAAACTCTAATCATAGTTCGTTAGTTTACCTGATTGTTATACAATTACATGAAAATTATGGTATTTTTGTATTATATATGTATGTCTATGTACATGATTATTTTCTCATTAATGAATATAGAGTATGTCTTTTCTACCAATATTCTATTTATCTTTGTTCATCAAGGTTTTCTGATTGGTTCAGTTATTTCCATTATGTTTCTACATTTTTCTTCATTATGGATCTAAAAGTGTCATCTCTCTCCTTTAGTGGTCTAGCATTGAAATTGTTAAATTATGAGCTTGATTTCTTATGTCGATTAATTCTTTTATTTTCTTCAATACTTTGATTCCAACTTAATACACTTCAACAATTTCAAATCATAATCGAATAGAAATAATTATGTAGATAAGTAAACTTGCATATCAACAACACATATACCCTAGGGAAACCCTGTACAGGGAGAAAAAACTCAGCAAACAATATTCCTTTATTGCATTAATAATGTAATATCTCTTACAAATATCCACCATGAATGTACTTCTCTCTAAGAGCTTGCCAAGATGACTCTTACCTGACAAAGACTTACAAGACCTTACTAAAATACACCTTTGATATGTTGCCTCTTTATCACTGATGTGATCCTCTATTACTTCACCCTCAACCTGCATATGAAAACTCTATTTCAAAATTTTGTTGCAAAACTGTATTGCAAAACTGTGTTGAAGAGAGGATTCGACCTCTTCTTATATAGGCTGAAGAGGTGTAGAGGAGAGGATCGAAATAGTAACATGATTGCATGCATTAGTCATAACTCAACTTCATACTTTAGTTCTAACTTAGAACTAGACTTGAGATTGGTTACAACTCAACATTACACTTTAGTTCGAACTTTAGAACTAGACTTGAGATTGGTTACAACTCAGCATTACACCTTAGTTCAAACTTAGAACTAGACTTGAGACTGACATGCTTTAGTTCGAACTTAGAAATAGACTTAAGACTTTAGTTGCAACTTAACATTACACTTTAGTTCTAAAATAGAACTAGACTCAAGACTTTAGTTGCAACTCAACATTACACTTTAGTTCTAAGATAGAACTAGACTCAAGACTGTAGTTGCAACTCAACATTACACTTTAGTTCTAAAATAGAACTAGACTCGAGACTTTAGTTGCAGCTCAACATAGAACGTGACTTAAGAGTCTAGTTACAACTCTTGACAAGGCAATTCGAAATTCTTTTCATGGTGGATAATGTTACATGTGTTAGAAAAACAGGACCGCAGAGCAATAAAATAAAACAAATGCAGAAACAAAACATAGAAGACACACAATACAAGAGAGACACAGATTTACGTGGTTCACCCAGTGTGGGCTACGTCCACCAGAGAAATTGCCAGGTCCTTCCTTTATTATTNACATTACACTTTAGTTCGAACATAGGACTAGACTTGAGACTGACATAATTTAGTTCGAACTTGGAACTAGACTTAAGACTTTAGTTGCAACTCAACATTACACTTTAGTTCTAAAGTAGAACTAGACTCAAGAATTTAGTTGCAACTCAACATTACACTTTAGTTCTAAAATAGAACTAGACTCAAGACTTTTGTTCCAACTCAACATTACTAAAATAGAACTAGACTCAATACTTTAGTTACAAATCAACATTACACTTTAGTTCTAACATAGAACTAGACTCAAGACTTTAGTTACAAGTCTTGACAAGGAAATTTGAAATTCTCTTCATGGTGGATAATGTTTACACGTGCCAATGCACTAGATCAATACAATTACATCATTTGTAATATTAGGAATATCGTTTGTTTCTAGCTCATAGGAATTTTACATTCAACCTAACTTTTTCTACATACCTTGACTTTTTCTCATGGCTCACAAGGTTTGACTAGGCTCACAGAGGTTGTATGTTCCCCCTGACTTGTGCACTAGTCTATCTATGCTCACAGAGGTTATACATTCCCCCTGACATTTGCACTAGACTGTCTATGCTCACAGAGGTTGTACGTTCCCCCTGACTTTTGCATTAGACTCACATAGCATATCATTCATCCTGACTTTTGGTTCGACTCACAGAGGTTGTCCATTCCCCTGGCTTTTGTCAATACCTCATAAGACTGGTTGATTCTCCAAATCTCCCTGGCTAGCCTCAGGGTGGCCCATATGGACTCTCATTGGAGAATGACTATCAATGCTACCAAATTTAACACTTGCTCTCAACGAGGGAGTCATTCTCAGCCACACCAAGCTTGCCTCTTAGCTACAAAAATTGTCTCGAGGTCAAAGGCTTGGTTAGGATATCAACTACCTGCTTGCTCATGGATGTGTACTGTAACTTCACAATTTTTCTCTAGAATAAGTCTCAGATGTATTGGTACCTCATGTCAATATGTTTTGACCTATCGTGAAATACCAGGTTCTCTGTCAATTTTATGCAACTTTGATTATCACAGTGAACCATCGTCATCTCGATCTTGTCACCAACCAACCCAGAAACCAATTTTCTGAGCCACACTTCTTCCTTGCTAGCATCACTTGTTGTAATGTACTTAGCCTCTACTGTACTCTATGCAATGGATCCCTGCTTTCGGCTTGACCAAGAGATCATAGTGTATCTTAAACTGAAGCATTATCTGAAAGTACTCTTTTGAACCATTGGGTTTCCTTCCCAGTCAACATCTCCATACCCATGCAGAAATAAACCACCACTTGTTGTATATCTCAGACCATAAGTAATGGTCCCTCTGAGATATCCCAAGATGTGCTTTACTGCCACCTAGTGTCTCTGTCTTGGTTCAGTGGTGAACTAACTCATTGCAATCACTGCATAGCATATATCTGGCCTAGTGTGGATCATGTACATCAATGATCCAATCAGTTGCCTATACATGGTGGGATCCACCAAATCTGAACCTGTATCAGAATCATGCAACTTCTTCAGGTTGGTAACCATCAGAGTAGACATGGATTTGCAATCCATCA
>JASDQU010714218.1:5108-20232 GCA_032191745.1 Picea mariana
TTACACTATATGTGCCGAGAACAAGTAACCTACCTAAGTCATTTGCATATAGGAAATAATTAATAACATAAAAATCATGTTTCTAAGATTTCTAAATACTTCAAAGTATTCTCTGAACCTAGAAGAGAAAACTGATAATGAAACTTAAACAAACAGTCAATCAAAGAGATGTTGTCCTAGAGAAACAAGTATGTTCATTTCAGGCACTTGAATTGAAAAGATGAACTTTAAGAAGCTTTTCTCCTGTAGCCATTAAAACAATCAATTCCAACCATTCTCGAAACAAAAGCCAACTTCAACCTCTTGTAATTCAATCAAACCAGCACAAGGGAAGTTCAATATAACTGAAAGACTTTATTACAGAACATGAAGACGAAATATAAAGTCTCCTGGTCCCTTGCGATACTAGGTCTACTATAGTCATAAACTCAAAATATCAGTCTCACACTTCAAATTATGAAATAGCCACCTTCAACATATGAGAATTAAATGTCTATTCGATCTAACACTTGCTTATTCACACCAATCCAAAATGATTAACTCAATGTTCAATCCTAAAAATGAAGTAAAGACCAATCACACACACACTGTTGTAAACTATCCACACAAACACACAGAACGTATACAAGGAGGTTTACCTTAGTTGGGGTGGTGGACCCTTGCCGAACCAACAAGGAACCTCTTAAGGGAGTAACAGACTAAAACTTTTCACTCACATCCCAGAATTGACATAAAAGATATTCTGTATTAATTCAGCTGGTAAATTGGATCAACAATGTTTTACTTCATACATGACAATGATACGTATTGTCTAGTTCTTACAGTATACTTTTTTTACATTCGCTATTATATCCTCTCTTTATCATCTATACAGCATTCCTTATATAAGGTAAGTTGATACTATCAATATCTATGGATAAACATTAAACAGTTTGAGAAATTTCACATTTAAGATTTACATCGAATTTTTAGCAATTGACTCCATCCTCATGACACGAAGTGCATGAGCAATGGAGTCTCTTGCAACTGGAAAACTGACTCGGGCACTTCTATCCAATTGTCTTCTCGAAATCTTCACCATTATTCAGGTCCAACTGGTGCATTCTGGAAACAGAGGTTCTAGTACCGGATTGCACACGGTGGCGAGTCTAGTACCGGAATAGAGCAGAGCAGGTAGTACCGGAATAGCACATGTCTTGGTACCGGAATGGATTTGGTACCAGATTAAAATTGTCTTGGGTACCGGAATGGATTTGGTACCAGATTACACGGTGTCTGGTAGTGTTGGATAGACTGCTCATAAATGAAATCATTAGGACTATACAAAATAAAACACTTTCAATCGAATTAATTTAAGAAAGTTAAACAAGCATTCTTTAAATCATCAATTACCTCTTGTGGACATGACATAGCTTTTAGGCATGTGTTTTGGGAGGGAGTAGTCTAGTATTGGTTTAAAACAGAGGCAAAAAGGCTTAGATATAGGGTAATATAGGGCATTATTTATGTCAAAATAGAGACTCAAAATTTCCCCCATGCTGAAGATGCTGCATGTCCTCATGCAACGTTATCAAAAACTGATACCCAAAAACTTTCTGCAAAATTGGACCCTCCTCTGTCATTCCTCAGATTGCAAGATTTTAACACCAGAAGCTTCATTCTTCAATTCTTTCTTGATCACCCTAGTGTAATGGATCAATCGCAAGACCTTGTTAAGTTTGGTAGAGACCTCTGCATGCTACTCTTTCAATTCTACATTCTCTGCCTTGATATGCCTGTCCAGTATTTTGTATTCTTCAACTTCTTGCTTCAATCTCTCAATTTCTGTTAATAATGTTTGTTCATTCAGGGACTTGTCTAGGCTTGGTGTGAGTACTTTCTTGGCCACCATCTCTCGAGCCTCTTTTTCTTTCCTCGGACTCCTCAGAACCTTTATTATCATCTTTCATCTGCTCAGGGACTTGCCTGGACTCGATGTGACTGCTTCCTGAGTTACCACCTCTCGATCTTCTTTTCCTTTCCTCAAATCCATCAAAGTCTCTGTTACCAACCCTTCCGTCTCACTTATTGTTACCAGTCCTTCTGTTTCTCTTGTGGTAGTTCCCCAGCCACTCCCTTTTTCTGGAGAATTTGGAATATCCATATATTCTCTTTCAGGCGAAGGTATGTTTGGAGTTGTTGCTTGTTTGGCCATACTTCTGGTGGTCCTGCGTATGGGTAGCGAGGCTTTCTTAGAATTGCTGACAGGGGTAGGAGTTTCTTCAAACAGTTTCCTTTTCTTATATTTACTGACAGGGGTAGGCCGGGACACCTATTCCTCCTTTGTTGACTTGACTTTTATCTTGCGGGCTTGAATTGTAAATTCTGTGGTTTTCTTCTGCTGGCAAACCTGTATTCCTATCCTGGAAAATTGAGGTGTGGGCTCTGGAACTTGTGCCTCCTTTCCTTCTAGTTTCTTTCTATTTTTACTTGTCACCTTAGCGGTCTCCTTCAGTTCACCAACTAAGTTTTGGGAAGGCTAATTACCTTCAGAAATACTTTTCATTTCTTTAGAGGATTTTGGAGGGGGTTTTACAATTGGCTCTAGTAAAATCTATTGTTGATCCATCTCCTCCTTTTGTTTCTTATTATGTGATCGTTGTTCTTTAGGGCGCAGGACCGAGCTAGATGCTTTAGCTTGTGCAGAATTTTTCTTGCTTTGTAGATGGAAGTCAGGGGTCTTCTCTATTTGACTGGCTGGTTCTGATGACATTTCCACAATTGTTTCAGGAACGCTACCCGATTGACCACCTGGTTCTGAGCTTTTCTTTCGTCTTTTACTCCTTTGAACCAAGGTAGGACTTACTCTCTGGAATTGAGTGGATGTCTTCTTTCTTGATATAACACGTTCCCCTACGACAGACTTTTCTGTCACTGATTTCTTAATGGGATGAGATGAGTTGGGCATAGCAGTGTCTTCTTTACCTACTGATGTCATTTTTCTGTCTTTCTTTGCTTTTATGCTTGAGCCTTCACTGTGTGTCCCTGCCTCCTGTGTCTCAACCGATTTGGATTTTTATTGGGCGAAACTTTGTTGGAGTAACCGCTTCCAACTACCCCCTTGTGTTTTTAAAGCATGAACAACCAGAAGTTTGATTAAACCGTGATGATGAAGGCTAGTCTTAGGTTTCTTGGAAACTGACCTCACCCCTCTCGCTATTTTCTTTAAACTCATCCATAAAAAGTAGGGAAAATTAATTTGTGGTCCTCCCTCGAAATGTGATAAAAGCTTTAAATGATAAATGAAGTTCACGACATACCTTCCTTCACAGGTGAGGAATTTTTGCAAACTTATAAGCATTGTCCAATATTCTTCTTTGATGTAGCTTCGAGGGACGCCTTTGGTCCAATCGGGGTTGTGATGTTCTGGCATGAGGAATTTTTGACAAAGCTTTTTGTCAACGATCAATCTCTTGAAGTATTTTTCTCCAGCCATCGGGAGACCCGTAGCTTCTGCTATAGTGACCTCTGTAATTGTTAACTTCACATCCCCAAGCTACACATTTTCTCCATCATATGTCTGCTCAAAGACGAGAGAAATTCCCTCATAATGACCTTTAAATTTCTCCAAGAATGGCACCCACCCTGCCTATTCATATTTTTTCTTACAAGCCTGATATTATGTTGTTTCTCTGTATATTTGAAATATGGGCTCATGCCTGTCGACCCCCATGCTAGCTTACACAATTCTCTCAGGTGGATAAAGCACGGACAGAGGGTTGAGGATTGAGTACCGGATGATAGAGTATCAGTTGGGAAAAATATGCAGGGGATACGAAGGCATAGGGTGTCTGTAGACAATCTGACAACAATGGTAAATAACACTCATCTAAATGGCAGAGCCATCCGGAAGAGCGTTTGTGAATGGAAGTGTATATTACAACGGTCACGTCGATACTCATGATGATATGGTGAGATATGTCGAATCTACTAACGGTTTCCAGATTCGTGGGAAGCTTGGTGTCGAACGATATTCACGGAAGGATGTGGTCGTTATGATCAGGACTCATGTATATGAAATCGGCTGGGATCATTACTCGATATGTTGTGATTCGTGGTTCGTGTCGTCTCATATAGTACAGCAACGAATCATGGGGTTTATTTACCGAATAGACAACGGAAGTATGAGTTTGATCCGGTAAAAGACATCATGACTTTGCACTCCTGATATTTCATAGGACACTTCCTCCTCACAGAGGTGAGGTCTAAGATTTCTAAAGAGATTCATGACAAAACATGGGTACGTCATGATCCAAGAGAAATCAGAGGTTCTAAATGCATATTTGGTCTAATTCCTTTAAATAACATGAAAAAAAAAGTGTCGAATATGTATGTCCTTGCACTAATAATTGAACAACGACTTGGAAACATGATGAAAGTTACCTGACATATTCTTACCCATACCAGATCATCTAAGTATCGGATCACCTGGGCACCGAGTTGAAGTTGGTATGGGATCATCTGAGTACCGGATCACCTGTGTGTAGAATTTGGTAATTAGTACCAGAATAGCTCGAGGTCCCTTCTTTTATACTGGATAGGATCCGGTACCGGATAGTCACAACGAGATGATTTGGTACAGGGGTGGCCCTTCATACATAGATGTGATCATTGATGTGAGATAAGCACAAAAATGAATATTTTTTTAGTGCTTAAAAATCTTGACACTGATTCCGGTGACAGTGATTTATAGGAATAGTTGGTGTTCTGTGGTCAAATTCGTCTGAAAAACCATGTAGTTGCCAAATTTTATAGAGGAATAATGCAGGAAAGCTTTGTAATAGGAGGGTACTCTGTAATGACCAATGACTAAGATAACCAAACTCCTCTTCTTCTGGAACCAAGGTGACCACGCTTTTGCTGGCATTTCCTCTTTTATTACAATACAATAATAATCCTAACTACTACTTTTCTGTGGATTTTTATCGAGCCCAGATTAGTTAATTCTCGCCGGTATTTTCAATTTTACAGAGTCTGAAAAACTTAAAGGAAACTCTCTATATTGTCCCGTGGATTTTTATCGAGCCAGGCCAGTTCCTGCTCGCCGATATTTTCAATTATAAAGAGTCTGAAAAACTTAAAGAAGACTCTCTATACTGTCCCGTGGATTTTTATCGAGCCCGGGCCAGTTCTTGCTCGCCGGTATTTTCAATTTTAAAGAGTCTGAAAAACTTAAAGAAGACTCTCTCTGGTAGTTGTCCTCCTTATTTGTTTATCTACATGGGAACTCCACCGATTTTCCTTTTGCCTTTGTTAGTTACACCAAAAATAAAGAAAAACTTCATCTCATGACACACCTATGTACAGAAAATGGATTTATACAATTTGAACTTACTATGGTAGGTCAGCAGGAGGAGAAACCCTCTTTCTTACTAGTTGCATTTCGGAAGTCTGAAGAACATTTTTGACAAAGTCCTCCTTTGATAGAGGTTTGTGATAAACCTTCGGTCGATGTCCATTTACAACAAGGGAGGTCTGATTGTCATCAATAGTCTTTATCCTTACTGCACCATTGTCATAGATTGTATCAACCTCATAGGGCCCCATCCATCTGGTAGATAGTTTTCCTGTAAAAATTTTGAATCTGCTATCATATAGGAGGGCCCAATCACCTGGTTGGAAGGACTTATTTTTAATGTACTTGTCGTGCCATTTGGTCCTTTGCTCTTGTATCAGGGTGGTTCTTTGTAGAGCATCCTGTCTTATCTCATCAATCTCATTCAATTGTAATAGCCTCTGTTTTTTAGCTTCATTCAGGTCCATTCCTAATCGCATGGCAGTTCTGAAGGTCTTTACTTGAAATTCTATGGGCAGTAATACCTGCTTCCCATACACCAACTCATAAGGTGTATGGCCTATTGTATTTCTCCAGGCTGTCATGTAGGCCCACAAGGCCTCAAGAAACCTATCAGTCCAGTCTTTGTGATGCAGTTTAACAGTCTTAGTGAGGATGGCCTCTATCACTTTGTTGGTCGATTCCACTTGGCCATTGGCTTGGGGGTGATAGGGCGAACACTTTCTTTGTCTGATCTTGTATTGTTCGGTAAGAGAGTTGACCAAATTTGAGGTGAATTGTGTCCCTTGGTCAGTGACTATTTCCCGAGGTACCTCGAAACGAGTGAAAATTTCCTCAAAGATAAAGTCTATAACAGATTGTTCATTAGTTGAATACAGGGCCTTGGCTTCTACCCATTTTTTTACATAGTCTGTGCAAACTAATATGTATTTTTTTCTATGAGACATAGGATTGATAGATCCTACAAAATCTAAGGCCCATTTTTCAAAGGGTTCAATTACTACTTGGGCTTGGAGTGTCATTTTGTCGACTATTGTAGGTTTCCCATTCTTTGGCAATCATCGCAGTTGGCCACGTATTTCTTTGCATCTTTGAAAATGGCCGGCCAATAATAGCCAGATTGTAGGATTTTGTAAGCTATCCTTTTGTCAGCAAAGTGGCCTCCACATGGGCCATCATGGCAGGCTCTGAAGATATCATGTAGTTCATCTTCCCAGACACATCTTCTAATTACCAAATCATGTCACGTTCGGTATAGGGTATCCTCATGCCACATATAATTGGCACTTAGCTGAATGATTTTCTGTTTTTCTCTGGATGTCATACCTTGAGGTAGCTTGCCGGTTACCGAATAGTTGGCTACATCTGCGTACCAAGGGGTGAAAGTAGAAATGGTAAATAAATTCTCATCTGGAAAATCATCATCTACTGGAGTACTGTCACCTGTATGGATAAGCCTAGACAAGAAATTAGCAACCAAGTTGTCTCTTCCAGGCCTATCTATGATAGTGATATTGAATTCTTGTAGTAACAATAGCCATCTAGTTACTCTAGCATTTGTAATAGGTTTATTCATTAGAAATATCATAGTTGAGTGGTCAGTGTGCACAAAAACTTTGTATCATGTTATATAGTGTCTAAACTTGTTGATGGCATATACTACTGATAAAAATTATATCTCTGTGACAGTATAGTTTGCTTCAGCAGGTGAGAGGTTCTTACTAACGAAGTATATAGAATAAGGAATTTTCCCTTCCCTTTGTCCTAATACAGCTCCCAAAGCGATATCTGAGGCATCTGTACAGATATGGAAAGGAAGAGACCAGTTTGGACCTCTCAAAGCAGGGGCACTTGAAAGTTTTGTTTTTAAGATTTCAAAGGAGATTTGGCATTGCTCATCCCAATAGAATTCAGCATCTTTCGTTAGTAGTTTGAAAAGGGGGGCAGCTAGGTTTGTAAAATTTTGAATAAACCTCCTATAGTAGCCAACATGCCCTAAGAAACTTTTGATTTCCTTTTGTGAGCTAGGGATCTTAATTTGGGAAATAATGTCGATTTTGGCAGGGTCCACTCTTATTCCTGTACCAGAGATGTGGTGACCTAGAACAATTCCTTCAGTAAGTAGCATTCTCGATTTTCCGTGACTGAGTGAGAGGTTGGTCTCTTTACATCTAACCAGTACCTTCTTCAAATTATCCAATGCCTGTTGGAAATCATCCCCATATACCGTGAAGTCATCCATGTAGACTTCCACACAATCATTGGTCAAATCGGAGAAAATAGCCAAGACAGCCCTCTGAAAGGTAGCAGGGGCATTACATAACCCAAAGGGGAGAACCCTATAGGTATAGGTTCCCCAAGGACGGGTGAATGTGGTCTTATCCTGGTCTTCTAGTGAAATTTGTATTTGGTTGTAACCACTAAATCCATCAAGGAAAGAAAAGTCCCTCTTCCCAGATAAAGTGTTCAAGACCTGATCTATGAAAGGTAAAGGGAAGTAGTCCCTATAGGTGGCCTTGTTTAGTTCTCGAAATTCCACACAAATCATCCATTTCTCATTTTTCTTTGGTACAATAACTAATGGGGAGACCCATTTTCTATCTGATATAGGGTAAATGAAATTGGCTTGTAGGAGTTTTTGGAGTTCTTCCTTTACTATATCTTTCAAGGCTAGGTTCATTCTTCTTTGGGGTTGTCGGACAGGACTGGTCTGATCGTTAGGGTAAATATGATGCATACAGATATCTAGGTGGATCCCTTTCATGTCAGAGTAATCCCATGCAAATGCATCAGATTTCCCTTGAATCATTTGTACCAGCTTTTGTTGTTGATCTATTTCTAGGATGGCATTGATATATAAAGACTTCCCAGGACTGATTTCAACAACTTGGACAGCAGATTCCTTCCCTTCCTCTACTTGTGAAAGAGTGGCTATTATAGAAGTGGAAGGGTGCCAAGTTTCTTGAAATTCAGAGCTAAAGATGTGTGTGTAGTTAGGGAAAGATTGGGGATAGTCAATGCATGTTGAAGCATCCAAGAATAGACTTAGGATTTGTTCTTCAGAGTGTTCTTGTACTCCTTTTACTTGTTCAAGTGTCAACAAGGGTTGAGTACATTCCTCGTCCCCATAAGGATTCTCCAACCAGAGAGGAACTTCAGTGGCTAGTAGGGCAGGGGGAAAAAGGATAAGTTTCTGACTTTGAGTACCATTGGAAATTGTCATTTCTCCATATCGACAACTGATGAATGCATTAGTCATGGCCAACCAAGGTTAGTCGAGTACCACTGGGTGTCCTGGTTTGTGGGATTTGGGATGGATTACCAAGAAATCCACAGGGTATTCCCAAGAGGCCAATGTTACTGATATATCATCTAAACTTCCTACTGGGGTGATGACTGATTTATCTACAAGCTCTAGCAAAGTTTGTGTAGGTATTAAGTGATCTAGTTGCAGTGTTTTCATAGTGTTTATTGACATCACATGTATTGCTGACCCTAGATCAATCAATGTGTTAGGTAAGGCAACACCACTGATTTCTATGGTTACTACTAGGTTCCATGGATCACTATACTTGGAGGGAATTTCTGTTATAAATTCAGATAATTGTCCTACCACCCGTATGACAGGAGGTTCCTTCCTCTTTCTCCCTGGATTTTTAATGCAAAGGTCCCTTATAATTTTAGCATAGATAGGTATGTCTTTAATGGCCTGTAGTAGTGGGATCTTTACACATGTATTCCGGAGTTCAGTCTCTAGATTATGTTCTAGAGGTTCCTCTGTTTTCTTTACGAGCAACCTTTCTGAGTAAAGGGGATTCATTTCATGGGGTGTTTCTGCTACAAGGGAGTTGGGAGAAGGAATTTCTTGTGGTACTAGAGTGTTTCTTTCTTCGTTCAATGGGTCAGTCATTTGTTCTTTTCTTTGAACCGTTTGGACATCTATTTGTTCTTCTTGGTTTGTGTGATTATGCACTTGTTCTTCTTGAATAACCATAGTGGGATTTTTTTTGTTTACAATCCTTCCTGATCTTAATTCAATTCCATTAAACAGAGCTGGCGTTATTACATATGTAGGAAAGTTTTGTTCTTCAACATTTTGTATAGGTTGTGCCGGTCTGTTATTTGGGTTAGGAATAGGTTGTGCAAGAATAGGGGTAGGCTGAGGAGGGTTTTGGATGGGTGCAGCTTGCATTGGTTGCTACATATTTGGATTCATGGGTAGTGCAATTGGTTGTTGTAGTTGTGGGGGTGGAAGAAGAGTAGGGGGGTTAAATCCTGGGAGCAACTATGAAATATTCGAAGGATATTGTGGATAGGTGGGAAAATTTGTTGGTTGAAAGGGAACATTCCCATATACAGGTCCTCTTCACCCCTGTTGCCAAGGTTGGGTTTGTGTCGACCAATGAGGATAAAACATGGGTACCCATTGTTGTTGGGGGTATTGTGTAATTGGGTTGGCAAACATGCTGGGGTTTTGTTGTCTCCATGGTCTCCTAGGGGGGTAGGATGTCTCAGGTTCTCCTCCTCCCTTGAACATGGCCTTGAGTCCGGGAAGAGAAGGGCATTCGTTAGTAGGATGGTCCTCTGCGCAAAGACCACAGATTTCAATAACATTGAGGGGGCATTCCTTTTCATGGTGTTTCCTCCTACACTGATGACAGAAAATTGCTAATGCAACATTTTCTTCCTCTTGTTTTCTTTTAGTTTTCATGGTATCTAGTTGGGAACTGATGGTGTTTAGGATATCTGTTTTAAAGTTTTCCAATAGATTTCCTAGTTCAATCCTCGTGACGCCTCTGGATGTGGGTTTATCAATTCTGTTGGTAGGTCCCTTATACTTTTCCTTGTTTTAGGTTGACTTCGAGAGTATCTTTTACAATACTCTGATATGTCTGCAAATGGATTTTGGTATATGTCCCCAGAACTCATGAGGTTTAACACTTCAATACAATCATCCCTCACACCCTTTAGAAAGACAGTCCTAACTGTAGTTGTATCTAAGGAAAATTTCTTAGTCTTTTGGTAATTGTATAAGAACCTCTCTAGGTAGTCTTCTAAGCTTTCTTATTTTGATTGCTGCATTTTGAATATATCATTCCTAGCGTCTCCAGGTCTGTAGTAATCTTGGCATTTCTAGAGGAAGGTCTCCTTCATACCATCCCAAGACAAAATTGTGTGTTCCCCTAAGCTCATGAACCACCGCAGTGCCGAATATTTTAGTGTGGCTGGGAAAAGTTTTAATTTTTGAGCATTATCTGTGTAGTTATAGCTCCTACACAATATGTCAAATTCAAAAAAAAACGAGTCAGGGTCTTCTGTCGACATACCTTGGAAATGAGGAAGTGAAGATAATGGAATTTTCTTCATAGCGACGTCTTTAGAAATATCCAGTATGGGGAACCCAAATGTCTCTGTTTCATTGGCTATGTTTCCCTCTTCTTCTGCCATGTTTCCAAGCAATCTATAGGGAGGTGGTGAATTTTCTCCACTGAGTAATGGTTCCACCACCGGGTTACTTGGTATCTCTGGTTGTTCCAAGGTTTTGTGTGGCCTCTCAACAGCAGATGCAACCTCTTCTATTACTACCTCTGCTTCTTTTCTAGTTTCTCCTCTGGATGGGGTTGCCAGTTCTTCCTCCCTTTCGTGTTGCCTTATGTATTTAATCTAAACAGTGGCTTCAGATCTAGTGCCTTTTGTTGTTGTCGCAATTGCTACCTTTGAGCTCTCTCCTCTGAGAATTTTTCCTGCACGAGTTGTCGATGAATTAGTATAAGGGGGGGTTTTCTTTGTTGTTTGCTTTTCTAGTTTTTCTAAGATTTTAGGAGCAATAAATATACCTTTATTATCTTTGTACCTACTCATAAAAAAATGAAATAAATGAAAACACAGATTCCTAATTAGAGGTAGGAGGACAACCTGACTTTGGAGCAACCCCACCAAAGTGGAAACGCAGGTTCTTACCTTTCGTCTTACCGTCTTCTCTCCACCCTTAGATTATCCTCAAATCCAATCCAATACTTCATCAAACCAATAAAAAAAATGATACCAGTTACCGTTTACAACTCCCCGGCAACGGCGCCAAAATGTTGGTGCGTAAATATGTTCAATGTATATCTCACACACATTTAAATTTCAATCTGGGATTCGTAATCGAAAGAGTCGTTACACTATATGTGTCGAGAACAAGTAACCTACCTAAGTCTCTTGCATATAGGAAATAATTAATAAAATAAAAATCATGTTTCTAATATTTATAAATACTTCAAAGTATTCTCTGAACCTAGAAGAGGAAAACTGATAATGAAACTTAAACAAACAGTCAATCAAAGAGATATTGTCCTAGAGAAACAAGTCTATTCATTTCAGGCGCTTGAATTGAAAAGATGAACTTTAAGAAGCTTGTCTCCTGTAGCCATTAAAACAATCAATTCCAACCATTCTCAAAACAAAAGCCAACTTCAACCTCGTGTAATTCAATCAAACCAGCACAAGGGAAGTTCAGTATAACTGAAAGACTTAATTACAAAACATGAAGATGAAATATAAAGTCTCCTGGTCCCTTGCAACACTAGGTCTACTACAGTCATAAACTCAAAATATCAATCTCACACTTCAAATTATGAAATAGCCACCTTCAACATCTAAGAATGAAATGTCTATTCGATCTAACACTTGCTTATTCACACCAATCCAAAATGATTAACTCAATGTTCAATCCTGAAAATGAAGTAAAGACCAATCACACACACACTGTTGTAAACTATCCACACAAACACACAGAACGTATACAAGGAGGTTTACCTTAGTTGGGGTGGTGGGCCCTTGCCGAACCAACAAGGAACCTCTTAAGGGAGTAACAGACTAAAAAATTTCACTCACATCCAAGAATTGACATAAAAGATCTTCTGTATTAATTCAGTTGGTAAATTGGATCAACAATCTTTTACTTCATACATGACAATGATAAGTATTGTCTAGTTCTTATAGTATACTTTTTTTACATTCGCTATTATATCCTCTCTTTATCATCTATACAACATTCCTTATATAAGGTAAGTTGATACTATCAATATCTATGGATAAACATTAAACAGTTTGAGAAATTTCACATTTAAGATTTACATCGAATTTTTAGGAATCGACTCCATCCTCATGACACGAAGTGCATGAGCGATGGAGTCTCTTGCAACTGGAAAACTAACTCGGGCGCTTCTATCCAACTGTTTTCTCGAAATCTTCACCATTATTCAGGTCCAATTGGCGCATTCTGGAAACAGAGGTTCTAGTACTGGATTGCACACAGTCGCGAGTCTAGTACAGGAATAGAGTAGAGCAGGGAGTACCGGAATAGCACACGTCTTGGTACCAGAATGGATTTGGTACCAGATTAAAACTATCTTGGGTACCGGAATGGATTTGGTACCGGATTACACGGTGTCTGGTAGTGCCAGATAGACTGCTCATAAATCAAATCATTAGGACTATAGAAAATAAAACACTTTCAATCGAATTAATTTAAGAAAGTTAAACAAACATGCCTTAAATCATCAATTATCTCTTGTGGACATGACATAGATTTTAGGCATGTGTTTTGGGAGGGAGTAGTCCAGTATTGGTTTAAAATAGATGCAAAAAGGCTTAGATATAAGGTAAGATAGGGCATTATTTATGTCAAAATAGAGACTCAACAATGCGCATGCAATAACCAACATGCGCATGCAATAACCCACATGCACATGCAATAACCATCAAGATCTCAAACATACAACTGAAACGCATCCAAAAACCCCTAGTGTATCAGATATGCAAGACAGAATAATAGATCAGTAGCAAATATCTCGATCAGCGGGATCAGGCATATTTCAAGAATCCCATCCATTGCTAATGTGTGCAAGTACCGTATGATTAACTAATAATTTGTATCCTTAATTATGAGCTATCAATCTTTACTATCACCATATTCTTCTAGTGCATGTAGATTTATATTTGAAGTTGGAAATATTAGTGAAGAATTCAAGAACTACAGCTTCTATGCAAAAGATATCTACATTCAACACTTTATGAGCTATCCCAACTGTTAGAATATAATGGATGTGCTCATTTTACCATTGGCAATATCTCTATTGTCACCCAGCCATAGGCCCAAGCCACCCTCCGAGCACCTTAAACTTGACAGAGAATCACTCCGGAAGCAAACCCTAGGCTAGATAGCCATACAAAGGGTAGTTCACCTTTCCCCAAGTATAGTGCATCAAACAAGAGATGATAAGATAGTCCAAACCCTAACCAAGAGATAGTCCAAGCCAAACATGATCTACTCGCTGCAGCACCTGTAATGCATCTCTCCCCAAACTTGCGCACAAGACTGGGCACTGCAGTGTGCACAAGTTGCTTCTCTGCAATTCTGAGACTGCCTACTAGAATGAGAATTGGCCTCCTGTATTTATACTAATTCTGGCTAACTTCTTGGGTCAACTTCTCATTCTGGGTATCTGTCTGTTCAATATATATTATTATTTATGGCCGACTTCTTCTCTTTGAGGCTAATAGCCTAATATAAATTATCTTCTTGAGCCGACAAGTCTTCTAGGATTATTAGCCAACTCATTAGGGTTTCTTCTTGCTTCCCAGAGTATTCTATCCTTGTCAGTTTTACATGTGGAGGTAAATACCTCCCGCAACTACCATAATATCAACACTCCCTCCTAGCTAGGGAGGTATTACAGGTAATGGTCCTGAGCACAAAACATACCATTCACCCGGTAGCATCAACATAGTTGTATAGGCTAGATCATGACTAGATCATGAGCACCATCATCATCATCAGTGTCATCAGCTGCATCATCTCTCGAAACCATACTCTATCTGAGTAATCAGACATGATGCTCACTCCACATAGTGATACAAGACCCATTCTTCTAATATAGAAGAGTAAATACTCTAAACCATTTTCAGTCTGGGAAATCTATGTCCTTTGATTATCCATCTAACTGATAATCATTTCCAATACTGTTGATAGTCTTCAAGGAAATCGAAACAAAATAGAACACAACTGTGTCTATCCATAGTAGTACATAACTACAATCCAGTNCATAACAATCATCTGATATCAACCTGCACAGAAACAATGTTATGATATAAACTGAATCATCTGGGCCAATATTTCACTCACATCTGTGAGATCTGAAAGAATATCTACCCTCAGAGTAGAAAAATGAGATATCTAGACTATTCTTCTCAAGCAAGGAAGAATAACTGTCTTGTCTTCTGAACCCGGACCATTCCCCACCCTGGGCCATTCCTCCTACACTAATCAAAGTGCACCCTGGAGAGAATGTATAAACCCTAAGGAATGTTTGTCCCTAATTAATGAGCCTGGACCATTCCCCACCCTAGGCCATTCCTCCTACACTAATCAAAGTGCGCCCTGGAGAGAATCTATAAACCCTAAGGAATGATTGTCTGGACCATTTCCTTTGTTAACCACAAGAGGAAAAGATTGTCATGTACCAACCTCCAAAACAGATCATTCCTCATGTTAACCACAATAAGAAATCGATGTCCGATGAGGTGGGCCAATCTTCTTGAGTAAGACTCAAGAAGAGAGACTGCCCTAGACCACTCCCCATGTTAACCACAATGGGAAGTCATTGTATATGATACATCATCAATCTAGACCATTTCCCATGTTAACCACAATGGGAAATCATTGTCCGTCAGAAATCTCAATCCACTTTCCGAACAGGAAAGAATCTGTCCAAGCTGGACTATTTTTCAATCTTGAAAATG
>JASDQU010714219.1:0-11508 GCA_032191745.1 Picea mariana
TGGCGAGTAAGGTTAATGCTTTCTCCACATGCTTTAATTGAAACAAACAGAAACTTTGCCATGTTTCAGATAACCCCCCAAATAGCAGCTTTATAGCAAACTTTACAAGCCTGAGTTTGAAATATCTCCTTGCAATTTGTAACTATTCATGAATCTTTTGGGGACCCAAAGTTTACAACATTGACTCATGCAACTCAAAATGCTACAAAGCTGTGCACATTCAACTGTCTGTGAAATGATGCTAGTGAAATTTTATTGAGAATTTAGTTACGAATAATGTAAATTTCAATAGCACAATAATGCTCAAAGTCCAAGAGCATGCAACACAATGGCATTTTGGGCATGCATGCGATTTTCTGCCTGAGGGAAAACAACCGAATTGGGAGCCTCTATAACACCATCAGTGACTTCAGTCCCTCTTTCAGCAGGAAGACAGTGCATGAATAATGCTTTGGGGCTTGCCAATGCCATCAGAGATTCATTAACCTGGAAGCCTTTAAAGCGCTCAATACGATAAGAAGCTTGATCCTTCTGGCCCATACTCGCCCCTACATCTGTATATACAATACTTGCCCCCCTTACAGCTTCTGCAGGATCATTTATTATTTCAATTTTACTAATCCCTGCGTTCCTTACCTTCTCCACAGTTGCGCGGTCAGGTTCAAATCCCTTGGGGTAAGTACAAACAAAGTGAAATGGAACCACAGCAGCCAGTAAAAGCCATGAGTGTACAATGTTATTTCCATCTCCAACATAAACAACCTTAACCCCTTCCATTCCACCAAGATGTTCAATAATAGTAAGGGCATCAACCATAATTTGACAAGGATGGTTATAGTCAGACAAGCCATTGATAACAGGTACGCTGCCATACTTCGCTAAATCAAGGATATTCTTACGAGAAAAAACACAGACCATAATGTGGTCATTATAACTTGACAGTACACGAGCAACATCACGAGTCTCTTCTCGTTTTCCCATCTGGATATCATCTGGGCCCAAGTATATGGCACGTCCACCCAAGAGGAAAAATCCGGTTTCAAATGAGACTCTCGTTCTCATCGATGGTTTAGCAAAAATTATGGCCATTGACTTCCCCCTGAAAGGCTGGAAAGACCTATCCCCAGATTTAATCAATGATTTCACTTCAGCTGCCCTTTGAAGAATATGCAGTATATGCCTCTGCATGTGGAAACCCGACCTCACAGCTTTGAAGTGCCTTTATGGAATCTTTCCAGCTTCGAAGCACCACTTGATTTAAGAAAACCTCCATCGACAGGTACAGCCTCAACAGCCCGGACCAAAATGTATGAATCGACCTCCGGATTTCTTTCCTTGCCTTCTCTTTTTGATCTAAATTCGAAGATAAGCCACGGACCTCAGACAACTCGTTATTAGAACTAGCTTTCGCAACCTTGGAATACCAGTGGCTGGAAATTATCTATGTGTGGGGTTTCAACTCAGCTCGACGCCAAACCTCCTTCTGCACATTACCATTCCACAACTTTAACCTGATATGGCCCGATGGCATCCCTTGACACCTCATGACCTTCTCTGCCTGCATGCCTCCTCGCGTTCGACACTTTTAAACTGTTTCAACAACTGGCGTAGGGTTTAAACGCAGCGTGTTATATATATATTTTTTATTCTCTGTGGGCAATATCCCACATTCACGAGATGAACAGTACATTCAGCGTTTAAATAAGCCAACAGTCAGAGGATAAGTCAAATAGTGAGAAGAGCCCGATGCTTGGGCTTTGGGCTTTGGTGTTTGTGCTGTGCTGGCGCTGCTTGTCTGCTCTTGGTGCATGAAATGGCACATATCCCATGGTGTCGAGCATTAGGAGGATGGTCCTAGGCCAATAAAATATCTTTTGGCAAAAATTTTAGTCAATTTTTCATAAAGCTCTGCATAGAAGGAAAGGTCGAGGGGCCAAATTGTTCTTTTCACCAAAAATAACTAATAAACCCCGTTTTGCATTTACCCCCAAGAGTAAAGATTTTTCCATTTCAAACCACTTCACGCTTTTTCTAAAAATTGCACCAAAAATCGCTTTGAAGTTCGGGCGCAAACATTCATCTTGTGCTTGGTCACTGTCGGGCATTTTCCTCCATAATCGCCATGTATCATGAGCGAATACATCGGCCTGAAAATAAATAACTAATATTCAGAAGACCGATCCCCTATTATATAGGGTTCTAACAGATACTATAGGAAATTCATCAAGGGCTATGCACAAATAAAAACACCCATGGAAAATCTTTTAAAGAAAGATTGTCATTTTGAATGGTCAGAGGAATGTCAACAGATCTTCGACACACTGAAACAGAAAATGGTTACTGCACCTATTATGGTTTTCCCAGATTGGAGCAAGGAATTCCATGTGCATGTAGATGCTTCATCTATTGCATTAGGAGTTGTGTTATCACAACCATGAGTAGGAGATATTGATCATATGTTATCCTTTTCTACCAGGAAGCTCTCTACAGCTGAGATAAATTACACTACCCCTAAAAGAGAAGGGTTAGCCATGGTGTACGCACTGCAAAAGTTTTGACACTACTTGTTGGGTGAACATTTTAAGATGTTCACTGATCACTCTGCATTGAAATACCTAGTCAACAAGCCACTGTTGGGGGGAAGAATATGCAGATGGCTACTGTTATTCCATGAATATGATTTTGAGATTGTAGTCAAGATAGGGAGAATGAACAAGGGACTTGACCACTTATCCAGTTTAGAACATGGAGAGAAACCGGATACACTACCAAATGCACAGTTGTTGGTCATCAAAAAAATTTGATGATCACTTCGTCAAGATAGTTCAATTCTTGTCAACAAGAATGGAACCTTGAGGATATACAGTCATTCAGAAGAAACAACTGGTAGTTCATGTTGCAGATTTTTCACTTATAGATAGACAACTATATAAGATGGGACCTGATGAGATCTTGAGGAGATGTGTTATGGAGGCAGAGAGACCCATGATTCTAGTAGAAGCACATGGAAGCATCGCAAGAGGACATTATGCAGGGAAAACAATAGCGCAAAAGGTTCTTAGAGATGGCATCTGGTGGCCCACTGTACACAAAGATGCGAAGGAATACTACAAAGTCTGTGATGTATACCAAAGAGTTGGGAAACCTTCTAGAAGAGATGAGATGCCTTTAACAGTATAGCTAACCTTACAAGCATATGAGAAATGGGCAATTGATTTTGTGGGACCTATCAACCCACCAGGAAAGCGCATAGGAGATCAATACATCATCACTGTGACAGAGTATTTGACCATATGGGAAGAAGCAAGAGAAGTTAAAGACTGTAGTGCAACTACAACTGCGTAGTTCATATTTGATGATATCATAACTAGATTTGGATGCCCGAAGATCCTTATGAGTGATCAAGGCACACATTTTATTAATAAGACTATTGAGGCATTGACTCAAGAATTTGAAGTTCACCGTCATAAGAGAACTCCATACCATCCACAGGCAAATGGGATAGTCGAAGCTTTCAATAAGATCTTGGAGACCACGATGACAAATATTTGCAGTGTGAACAAGGATGATTGGGATTTGAGAATACTGATAGTGTTATGGGATTATAGAACCACTTGCAAGAAGCTAACAATGCAGACTTCCTTTAAGTTGGTTTATGGTCTAGAAGCAGTAGTCCCTATGGAATATTTGGTTCCTAGTCTAAGAATTTCATCATTCACATATATGGATGACAGTAGCGGTGTTCAAAACAGGCTCGTGTAGTTGGTGGAACTAGAGGAAGACAACTTTATTGTGGGATTTCATCAGCAGGTACAGAAGGAACAAGAAAAGGCCTACTGTTGGGCACCAAATCGGGCTATCTTTCTGCTGCATTTCCATTACCTTTTTGACCCTTTTTGAACTAATTTACCTATGTTTACTATGCTAAACCTGTAAGGTAAATACCCCTACCTTGTCTATTGGAATATTTTATTAATGAAATAAAGTCATAGAGTTTTTCCTATTCGCGGCACTAAAACAAATGTTTGACCACAGCTTCTGGAGAACAGGAACCAAGGCTTCAATATCCCATAGTAGATCCGATAGTCAGCTGCTTTGAGGATAGCAACGACCAAGACATGTGCAGCTGGAATCATAGATCCCTGAACCATATTGGGCATCTCGTTGATCTTGTCTATTTGGTATTGATGTCGTTCCAAGCAATGTATATTTTTGGGGATACGACTACCATGTTTTGGGGAAAGAAGTTGTTCTCCCTCTCCTTGTATAAAAGACAGTTTATTCCTGTAACAGGAAATGCCCCATTGATATTGTAATAACCCTTTTCAAATTTATAGAGCATCATCTGTTTTTCTTTTTTAATATTCGTTGTGACTAACACAGCCCTGATCAGAGAGTTGGGCTCGCTCTTCTGATCAGGTGTTGCGTCTTTCTGTGTCTAGTATTTGTCAGTTTATGCTTGTTTTTACAATTTTTTAATCTTTATGATTGCTTTTTAGAAGTTGTAATTAATTTAGTTTCACAACAATATTTTGAATCTTAATCGTGAACCCTTGGCCAAAATGGATTGTGATTTTGCCCCTACATGTACCTTGCGTGTTTCCTTGAAAGAATACACACCCAGATTGATAAATTAATGTAGGAAAAGGGTGAATAAATCATTCATACCTAGACACCAATATTTTGGCGTCGTTGCCGGGGAGGCTAACAAGGTGCAAGACAATGATCCAGACCAACCAGAGGGTCAATCTCTCGTCCTGGGGAGAGAATGAGTTTTCTCACTCTGCTTCAGGTCCTGAGCGTAGGTGTTCTTTCTGCTTGTTTTTATTTTTAATGCTTTTCTGTTTTTGGCCACTCTCTTATCCTAGGGAGGGAGGAGTCTTTTGACACCCTACTCCAGAACCTGAGTTAGATTTAATTATTTCAAACCTTTGTGTTTTTTTTTTGGGAAACCCTAGCTTTTACCCTGAGGAGGGAGGAGTCTTTTGACACCCTGCTTCATACTTGGAAAGTATTAGGTCTTCTCGTGGTGTTTGTTGGTTCCTGATTCTTGTCCTGGGGAGGGAGAAGTCCTTTGACGCCCTGCTCCGGGCCCTAAACCTTAGACTCTCTTTTTTTTTTTTTTTTTACCCACCTTTCTTTTTGTAAGTTCTTTCATCTTGGGGAAGGAATGGTCCTTTAACACCTTACTTCAAGACTAAGCATTGTAGGTTTATGCCAAGACCTTCCATCATACCAACACTTGTATGAGTGAAGAAACGAATAACAGGGGTAGAGGGAGAGACCCAAAGAGGGGAGGAACAAATTTGGGAAGAAAGACCTACATCCAACAAATTATAGCAAAGGCCGAATCAGAGACATCCTCTCATGCAGTCGTGAGACGAAGGGCATGAAGAGTGAATTTTGGGGGACAATCAGTAGATCAACCAGTGATGTCTACAACATTCCTTGGTGATACGACACAGTAGGCCCCTCCAGCAGTTGAAGAAACATCTAGTAGTATACCTGACCAGGGAAATCTTATGCTCGTAACAGAGGGGGAAGAGGTTGCAAGAAAAAACTTGACAGAGTCAGACCACTCCAGTAAGAGAGAGGAGGTTGTAGCCGAGGGATCAATTCATCAGGACGCAGAAGAAAGGATCGAAGGAATATTTGCATCACCAAGGGATCGGGGAAGTGCTGCTAAAGCAACTTGGATCCAAGTGGAAAGGAAACCTCATCCATCGTCTACGGAGCTTGGTGAAATACCCAACGGTTATTGGAAGTTATTTATGGCTCCCACAACCTCCACTATTGAGTTTCCAATCAAATATCTGGGGGTTGGAGCGCCCACAAAGCCTATCCCATTAGCTTCCTTACCAAACTTTCATGGGCTTGTTTCAGAAGATCCCGACACATTTCTATTCAAGTTTGACATAGTGTGCCAGGGGTATGACTATACGACGGAGTCCCAAAATTTAAAATTTTTTCCTTCTACATTAAAAGGAACGTCTCAGCGGTGGTTCATTGGCCTTGGAGGAATCTCTATTTCCACATGGGATGATATGCAGACAACTTTTCTGGAAAAATACCAGGATTACTGTAAATCCCGGAACATTAAGGAGGAGCTTTTCAAGTTCACACAAAAAGAAGACAAGAGTTTGGAAGATTGTGTGGAACAATTCAAGTACACCTTATAGAGGTCGGGTCACTCTGACCTGGATAAGGAAATTCTAAAAATTATCCTCCTCCGATCTTTCCGTGAAGACTCAATGGAACTATTGAACATTGTGGGAAAGGAAGACATCTCTAAGGAAAGATTCGAAGGCATCTACAAATTATGCATTTAGTCCTCGAGGGGGCTTGAGAAAAACAAACAAGGGATTCACTTAGTAAAAGGGTCTGCGGAGGTGTTACGAAAGAAGAAATCGAAAGCCTGCTAGACAATTTGAGGACAGATATCCTCAACACCCTGTCAGCACAGATGGATACACTGCAAGTAAAAAAAAAGAAGCTAGAATTAGACAGGACTATGACGATATTCTGCCCAACGTGTAGAAAGAAGCATCCAAAGAGGGAATGTCCACTAAACTCCATAGAGGAATGTGCAATCTGTGAGCTAAATCATGCAACAAACTCATGCCCCTTCCTTCCAGGTCTGAAAGCAATATTTCAAGGGATAGGGAAAGACATGGAACAACTGTACCTCATGGGGTCTAGAAATCCATGGCAGCCTCGACCACCGATGGGAAATCAAGGTATGTACTCAAACCCATCTCAGTATTTCAATAATTCTAATATGAATCCTCAGTCCATGCCCTACCCTTCCATGTGGCCACAATACTAGTTTTCACCTTGGCAGCAGTGGAACCCTCAAGCCATTTTGAGCTCCCCATGGGCTCCAACTTGGCGAGGATCCTCTCCTGGGAAGTTTCCTCAGCCGATACCATAGCAGCAACTCCAACTACCCTCTAATGTGCCTCCAGGTAATCAACCTGCCCGTCCTCAGTTCCCAATCCAACCTGATCCGAATCCTAATAGCAAAGGAGCTCATCAAGATGATATTCTTAACCTACCTTCATATAGAATTTCCACTGCAGAGTTATATGAATTGAATTTATGATCAAGGCAGACAGTCAATGTTCAACCTCCTCTAGTTACCATTGAACAACTCAATAATGAAGGTAAGGGATCAGAACCAATTAACAAAGAGCCAAAATAAACTGATAAAAACCAGGCACCTCCTATAAAACAACATCAATCTGAACCACCTTACCCAGAGAGACTAACTTTGAGTAAATCAAGCCCTCAAGATGAATTTTATTTACTAGGAGAATTGGAGAACTTATTTGTTAAAATTCCCTTGTTACAAGATATGAAGGATGTGCCAATATATGCAAAGACTCTTAGGGAATATTGTTTAAAGAAGTCTGCAAAGAAATCCAAAGACCCCCTTACCATTCATGTTATGGGAAAATTATCATATTTCATGATAGGAAAGTCAATGCCTAAAAAGTATGGAGATCCAGAACCCAATTATGATAGTACAAATTAATGGGGTACAGATTCTGAATGTGATGGTAAACCTGGGTGCTTCCATCAACGTTATCACCACTAAAACCATGCATGCTTTAGGTCTTCGTAACTTGAAACATACACCCACAGTATTAGAATTGGCAGACTGATCCACAGTCAAACCTGTAGGAAAGTTGGAAGATGTAACAATTTCAGTGGATTCATGGCACTATCCCATAGATTTCCTGGTCTTACAGACGCAATCTTCGGTGGGAAGCCATCCTTTGATTTTGGGTAGACCATGGCTAGATACTGCAGATGCTTACATTGGGTGCCGATCAGGGCACATGGTTATTTCAAATGGGCACAACATTAAAAACTTAGTGTTATACCCACCCGCAGAACCAAACCCATCCATAAAACCAACAGGAAGCAAGAAAATTTTATCTAGGAAAGAGGCCAAAACATAAAATGAGGAATTGAGGCCAGTCCTCACTATTGGACAAGCCCTTCAGTTGAAAATAGAATCAAAAGATGATGTAATCACCTCTTTTATGGATGATCCTTGCTCCGTTTCAGAAACAAATCAACAATTCCTAAAATCTATCCTAAGATGTGAGACTCAAGAAACAATTGAAACAACAAAAGGATCAGAGGAACCACCTGTTGATACACCAAGTGAAAGTGTCCCAGTGGAACTAGAACCAGGAAAAACTATGAATATTAATCCAACCCTGTCAGAATCCCAGAAGAAGCAACTCGTGGATGTCCTTCGGAAACACAAAGAAGCCTTTGCCTAGGATTATACAGATATGAAGGGGATTCCTGCTAATTCATGTAACCATCATATATACATTAAGGAGGGTTGTTGTCTTGTGAGACAACCTCAGAGAAGGATGAACCCTGCATTGAAAAATGTTGTGAAGGAAGAACTTCAGAAATTACTAGACGTAGGTTTGATCTAACCCATCTCAGATATCCAATGGGTCTCCCCATTAGTAATGGTCCCTAAGAAAAATGGTAAATGACAGATATGCATGGATTATCGAGAATTAAATAAAGCAATGCAGATAGATCATTTTTCTTTTCCATTTATTGATCAAGTTTTGGACACATTGGCTCGTAAAAGGTTTTTTTCTTTTCTATATGGGTTTAGTGGGTATAACCAAATCCAGATAGCTCCTGAAGATCAGGACAAAACCACTTTCACATGCCCCTGGGGAACATTTGCATACCAAGTCCTTCCTTTTGGCCTGTGTAATGCTCCTGCAACGTTCCAGAGGGAAATTTTGGGAATATTCTCTGATTTGATAAATGATAGTGTTGAAATCTACATGGATGACTTTAATCCATATGGGGATTCATTTCCTGAAGGACTGAAAATTTTAGAAAAAGTTCTCAAAAGGTGTATACAAGCGCGTGTCTCGCTGAGTACGAAAAAATGTCATATGATGATGAAAGAGGGAATTGTTCTGGGACATTTTCTCTCAGCTGAAGGAATCTGGATGGACCCAGTAAAGATAAAGGTAATTCAACATTTCCCGACACCCAAAATGACCACACAGGTACGCAGCTTTATTGGTTGTGCTGGTTATTACAGGCGTTTTATAGAAAATTTTGCTAAAGTAGCACATCCACTTTTTCAATTGCTAACAAAAGATTCAGATTTTGTGTGGACAGAGGACTGTGATGCAACCTTTACGAAAATTAAGGAATTGGTCTGTAGTGCTCCAATCCTTAGAGGGTCGGACTGGGCATTACCTTTCCATATTCATACGGATGCTTCCCAAACAACGATTGGTGTAGTATTAGGACAACAAGAGGACAAAGTACCATACACAGGTTACTATGTTAGTAAGAATTTGACTCCTGTTGAACTAAACTACACAGTGACTGAGAAAGAGTTCATTGCTATCATTTACGCCATCAATAAATTCTGTCACTACATTACCGAGTATCCTACCTTTGTGCATACTGATCATGCAACCATTAGGTATTTAATGAATAAACCTGTTACCCCTGGTCGTATCACAAGATGGATTTTGCTACTACAGGAATTTGATATTACTATAGTAGATAAACCAGGGAAGGATAATGTGGTTGTATATTTCTAATCTAGGATAGAACATGATGGTAAGAATACACTAGTTGAAGATAATTTTCCAGATGAACATCTTTTTGCAGTATCTGCTAACACTCTGTGGTATGTAGATATTGCTAATTATCTTTCTACAGGGAAGGTGCCTCGTCATCTGTCATATAAGGAGAAAAGGAGGATTATTCACTTGAGTACCCGATATTCATGGATGGCAGAATATCTCTTTCATATAGGGGTTGACCAACAGATTCGATGTTGTGTGGAGGAAGGTGATATCTATGATATACTGAAGGTTGCACATGATGGACCCTGTGGAGAACATTTTGCATATAAAAGAACAGGTCACAAAGTGCTGCAAATGGGATATTACTGGCCCTCCATATTTCATGATGCTCAAGATTATGTCAGAAGGTGTGATAGCTACCAACAAATGGGACAACCTGGGAAAGCAGATGAAATGCCTCTACAACCCCAAATAGTCATTGAACCATTTTAGAAATGGGCCATCTATTTCGTTGGACCCTTCAACCCACCTTCTCATCAGAAAGCTTACATCCTGGTCTGCACTGATTATGTAACTAAATGGGTGGAAGTCAGAGTAGTCACAAGAGAAACAAAGCAAGTAGTGCTAGACTTTCTTTTTGAAGAAATATTTGACCGATACGGTACTCCAAGGGAAATTGTATCGGATGGAGGATCACAGTTCACATCTCACATGATAGGAAAGATGATGCAGAAATATGGGGTCAAACATAGAGTGACAACCCCCTATCACCCCCAGGCGAATGGGCAAGTAGAAAGAACAAACAAGGTATTGGAAAATATCTTGACAAAAATAGTAGCAAGTCATCGACGGGATTGGGCACAGAAACTTCCAGAAGCTTTATGGGCATACAGAACAACATGGCGGAACACAACTAGGTTTTCCCCATTTGAATTATTCTATGGTAAAGTCCCCTTGTTTCCAGTGGAATTTGAGATCAGTACACTCAAAACATCTCTAGAAGTAGGCTTGGACCTATCAGAAACACAGAAACACCGATTGGAACAACTGAATGAGTTGGACAAGATTCGGTCAATAGTTATCCAGAAGACCACTGTTGTTCAACAGCAGAGAATGAAATGGCATGATAAATTTATCAAAAGTAAGGTGTTTCATGTGGGAGATTGGGCATTACTTTACGACTCCCAATTTAAGGATTTCAAAGGCAAGCTTTGCACTCATTAGATGGGGCCATATCAAGTGGACACAGTGTTCGACAATGGAACGGTTAGATTAATTACAATAGATGAGAATCATACCTCGTTCTTAGTAAACGGACACCGTCTAAAACTATACCATCATCCAGCCTCTAGAAATGACTTTGTCAAACACCTTTTTGATTCATCTGATTTAATGGTTGTTGGAATAAAGGACACTCTCACTCTGTCTTACAAAAAAAAGAAAATATTTACTTGTTTGTATTTTGCAGGAATAATAAAGGAATGTGACCAGGAGAAATATAACACTCGACGCCGTTACTCCACCAATGCTGCTACAAAAATGTTGTTGTTACTCCACTGGTGTGTGTTGATTACTCCACTAAATGTTGATACTTCGCTGGTGTTGTTACTCCGCAACTGTCGTTACTCCGCCGGTGTTGTTACTCTGCAACTATCGTTACTCCACAACTGTTGTTACTCCGCCGGTGTTGTTACTCCACAACTATCGTTACTCCGCCGGTGCCGTTACTCCACAACTGCTGATACTTCGTCGATGTTTTTACTCCGCCAGTGCCATTACTCCGCAACTGTTGTTACTCCATCGGTGTCATTACCCTGTAATGGTCGTTACTCCGTCATTGTTGTTACTCACCGTTGTTGTTACTCCTTGCTGCTATTACACCCTGTTGTCGTTACTCCCTCAGACATTTTTT
>JASDQU010714221.1:16790-26936 GCA_032191745.1 Picea mariana
ATATCAAATCATATTTTGCTCCCGTCCATCCCTGCCACCCTCACACCCTTCACAATGCACATTTACTATGATTTTAATGCTAATAAATTACCATACAGGTTCAAAAGGATTGACATTAATAAGCAAAAGGCTCAAGGAGATGTCCTATTGAAACACATTAAAGAAAGATTTATAGAGGATTATATTATTCCCCTCCAGTGTTCATTTTAAACATAATCTGGAGCAAGGGAACGTTCTTGTCAACTTATGGAAGAAACTCGACAACAATTATGTGGAGATACATGGAATATTTTCAAGTGCGAGGATCAGAGTTTTCAGTGGTCCAGAGCATATTTCTACTACTCATCCCCTTCTTCCCAAAAGGAAGTAATCTGGACATATGGAATTGTGTGTGTAGGTTGTGTCTTGGAAGTCATTGACTATAATTAGTTGGTCCCATGGTGCATCAAGAGATATATTCCAAGCCAATAGATTATTTAGTTGTGGGACCATTCCCCTATCTCTCTATCGCCTTAGATATTCCGTAATATGTTGAGACTTTCTGAGCCAATGCTCACCTTCAAGGGAGAATATTTCAAGGAGTTCTTAAAGAAGCATGGAAATGGATTGGACCTCTTACCTAAATTCCTATAGAATCTAGCGGTCGTCCCCGAGGACATCACACTATTGCAGGTTGGCTCATTTAAAAATCTCTTCCGGGAAATTGCATGGATTTGCATGAGGATAATAGGACAAGAAACTACAACCAACATCTCCCAGATGATTCTTTAAATTTTATATTTTACGGTCAAATGACAGACCATCTTTGATTGGGGTAAGTTGATTTCCATTGAAATATCTTCCCAATTGTCACAATACAAGAAGGAGAAGAAATTATTTATGTCATATTATTTGGTTTTGATGATAGTGAGTTTTTGTTAGTTCCTCAAATTATCCGTGTCTATGAAGGTAAACTACAAATTCGACCCAATAACCTTCTGGTATCAAACATTATGGAGACACAAGGCCTCCCAACACTTTTATGAAGTTTTTAATGATTTTGTCTCAGTTTTAAAGGCTTGTTGTTTGGAAAGGACACTCCTCAGATGTCTGACCATGCGAGTAAGTTTTTGGATAGGAAGGGGACACTAGAACAAATGGATAATTATAACGTTATAAGTATTTTTGGTTCCAAGGAAAATCCTTCCTTCCTTCCATGCCACATATCTGACAAAATGTCTGTTGCTGAAATAACAAGGCAATACAACTACTGGTTGCATTTTTTTTATGAAAAGAGAAAAAAGCATTGCATACCTCTGCCTTGGAAAGTTGGGGACTTCATATTCATAAATACGAACAAGATTGATGAATTCATGGGCCACTTGCACAACCTCAATCTAAAATATGTTGAAAGAGTAAAAGGGTTTGACTCTGGCAGAAGTTTTGTAGAACATCTATTGGATGTTGATTTCAACAATTCTTTCATTAATGATATTCTAAATGAATACATAGATAATGTCTTAGGAACTCCCTCTCTTGACACTGGTGACCTAGAAATGATACTCAACACCAATGATTTGTACAAGAAAAGAGGAAAAGCTCCATGTGAGAAAATTTCCCAATCCCTGACTTTCACTCCAAAGAGTACAACATCTCGGAGAAGCACTCCAACAACCCACCAAATTAAGAAAGTAACCCATAGTTCTTTAGGTGGAGGAGGAGACAAGAACCCCCCTTTAGGAAAAATTTAAAGTTATCACAAGATTCCCTTGAGGAAGAAAATAAAATACATTGTGCAAGAAGAGGAGGTACCTCGAGGTGAAAGAGACATCCGTGACCTCTCCCTCAAGGATATGGAATTTGAAATTGACATCGAAAAAGTGTTCCCCAATGTCGACCAACTAGAGAAAAATTCTCACCAAAATTGTTAGATGGAGATAGTTGATATTGATACCTTCGATGAAGAAGAGTCTTTTGTATTTTAGAGCATTGTTTTTGACAGCGAGTCGAAAAATTTGATTATTGACAAAATATATGTAAAGAATGAAAAGGGGAAATTTCAAAGATTAACCTACAGAACATGCGTCCTTCCCAAATTTCCCTATTTCACTGAGTAACTGGAGATTCTCTAGATAATTCTATTGGAGGCATTGAAGCAGAGAATGTCAGGTTAAAGGAACAGATCAAATAATTGGAGGAAAATTTAATGCCTCTTCCAATACTTTCTAGTCCTTTAGCAATGAGCAGGACTACCACACCTGCAACAAAATTAAAAGTATCGGAAAGCATTCTCATATAAACCTAGGGCTATGTGGAGAAGAATATCAAGAAAATAATGGAATTAATTATAGAGGCTTGGGAGATGTCAAAGGACATGGTCTCTTTTGGAACGAGAGTACACACTTTTCATGAATATTTACAAGAAGATTTGAAAAACGAGGAAGGTTTTTACCTCGATGCAGTTGTACCCTTTTGTTTTAAAGTTAACAATATGACAGAGTTGAGAAGAAGAGAGGAGGATATCCCTTCTCTGAACCGGATAAAAAAACTAAATGCGTGTTGGAAGAAAAAGGTTAAGAACTAGAATATTATTGTCCAAGAATGCAACCAAGCCATAACCAAAAGAGAAGAATTATTCAAAAATATGATTGAGATAGACCTAGCTAGGAGTGACGATAAGGTCTAAGACCCCAAATTTATACTCAACTCATTGTTCTTAACTAAGAAAACATTTGATGAACAAGTTGATATCTTTAAGGGGTTATCATTTGAAAAATTCTATGGCATTCTTAAGTATAATGAAGATGATGTGGAAAACTGGCTAGTCGACTATTCGATTAAAAATCAAGATATTGAAGAAGCTTTGTAGAATATTTCTATTGATCTAAGGGACTTGGAAGGAAATATCTTCAATAAAAAAATACGGCATGAAATCAACGTGGCTCCAATGAGGAGCTACATCGAGGAGTGGTTTAAAAAGGTTGTCGATAAAATCACCGATGAAGGGAAAAGGATGGTTGAGATGATTCCTGTAACCGTCGATGAAATCCATAAAAGGATATAAAAAAGCAAGTGAAAAACATGAGATACCATCATAGTAAGTTCATAATAATCACATATTTATTTCTTTATCAATCTCTTCATCCAGTTACTCCACCTCTTTAAATATAAAGGTTTAACCGAAGACTAATAATTTCCTTTTTCTTCTTACTAGGTCTTGTTGTCTTCCACTGCCCACTTTTTTCTTTCTATGAACTTCATTCTTATACATATTTGATTTATGGTCCGAGGGAGCCCCAATCCCAGTCATTATGACAAACACATTTTAATTTCAAAGAATATGTATTGAACTATATAGTTTTTAGAAATTCCAAGAGAGCTATTTTGGGAACAATCTTGACTGTACTTTGTAACCCAGTTTTTCTGAATATAAAGTATTTGAGGTTGATATATCGTTATCCTCATTTGAGCTGCCCATGTATCACTCTGTCAAATTTCTCTTAAGCATGGAGATCATTTTCTTTTAATTTTTTATGTGATCATAAATCTTTAGCCTTACTATGATGGATGTGAGGAAATTTTGTTTATTTTCTTTAAATGTATGAATGTATGTGTTTCTTGGTCCATTCTCAGAAACTTTATTTTAAAATAAAATAAAATAAACAATTTCCATTTTTCTTTTTTTACTTTCCTTTGAAGGACTTCTATAAAAGTCCCACATTTTAAAAATATCGAACATAGGAGTACCACCTCTATAAAAAATCAAGAGGATTTGTATCCTCGTGAGGTTTCCATTTCGGTCCTAACAGATTCAAGTGTCAAAATGTTTGGCGACCATGCTGGGGACATGAACTGAAAATTTGGAACCTGGCCCAACGTTTTTGAAAGAATATATGACTTTACCCTAGGGTAATCAACCCCATTTAGAAATTGGATTGAGTAAGTGATGAAGCATTTTTCACCAGTTGTATAATCTGGTAATATCAATAGCCCATACTCGAGAGGATTTAGAAGGGTCCTGGTAGATATTTTTCCAAGAATAAGAAAGACAAATCCTTCTAAGACAAAGGAGAGAAGAACAACAAGATCGAAGAAACCAAAGATTGGCTAGAGCAACATAAGAACAAGGTCAAGATTGAAGCTGGACGAATACAAGGGACCTATTACCAGAAGTAAAAGTAAGCAACTCTTTGTCCTTAGTGGTGAAAAGTATGATCCTAAAACCTCCTCAAAAATGGAAACGAGAGATGAAAAACCTTGGAATGATAATCATGAGGAGAGACAAGGATGAGAAAGAGATGCCACAAGAAACCAAGGAATCCCAGGGTTTGTAAATAGAAGGAGGGTAAGAGATTCCCCTCTTAATCTCATAGGTGAAAAACATGAGCTCCCTATTCTCCCTAAGGGAACCTTAAAGGAATTTTTTGTATATGGGACAATCGATGCAAAGAGGCATCTACACTTATTTCTTGACGTTTATGACTTTCACCAAGTTGAATATGTTGATGTCATGGTGAGGTTGTTTTTGCAAACTTTATCAAAAAGAGCTTATGAATGATATACAATGTTTCCTAGTAGATCCATTATCTCGTTTAAAAACCTCTAAGATATGCTCCTAACTATATCCCTCCCCCCACCCAATTCCCTACCATACCTTCCTCACAAACTTCACCCAGATTGGGATGAGGAAGAAAAAAAGGATATGAGATTTTAATCTTAGGTTCAATAAGACCTTGAGTAGAATCCCAGAAGAAAAAAGACCAAGTGACCTGGTCATTCTTGGTTGTTATAGTAATGTGATGCCCCCAAATGTAAAATATGCCATCAGAACATCCCAAATGGATACTTTTGAGGAAGCAATGACTAAGGCCACTGAGATGGAAGCAATTATGATTGAAATAAGCATTGAACCCGACATTATATTGGGAAGAGTACAAAGGAAGATGGGAGGATTGAATATTGATAATCAAGGAGCTTCCAGCTCTAGAAAGAACGAATAATTTAAACCTCGGGTGGCTCAGAATCAAATGACGGGAGGAGGATTTGTTTAAGAAACCATACCTAATGTAAAATTTGATCCTATGGAGATGTAGGAAACAAAGAAAATAATTGAGATTGCACAAATGAATAGAACCATCAAACATATGCATAAACAAATAACCATGCTGAGAAGGGGAGATAATTACATGCCAAACCCAAAAATGTCAATTCCTGAACAAAGGGGGAACCCTCCCCCATAAAATAGAGTCAGGTTCGAGAATACTAATGACCCACAGAGACCAAGGGTTCCCAGACAACCTAATCCAAACATGGTTGTTTTGGATGATGTCTATGAGGAGAAATTAATTGATCAAGAAGGTTATTACTTACCTGATGAAAGATCTGAGACAATGTAGATGGAAGAATGTGAGACGTCCATGTATATATGTGGAGAGGGTGACAACGATCCTAACTTGCAAGAAAAAGTTTCCCAGACAAGAGGGTTTGTAAATAGACCAAAGAATAAAGGAGACTTCGACAAAGAAAAATAGAAAGAAAAATAAAAGGAAAAAGAAAATGAAAAAGTGTTGAATGAGAAAGTGATAGTTGGAACCACAGGGCAACACATGGAATCAAGATCAACTCAAATGACGTATAATGTCGTGGAGGACTTAAGTAAGTTGAGGATTAATTTTCCTTTTATGGAAGTGGTAAAGATTGCTTAGCAGAGGCAAAAAATCTTGAAGTTGTTGGATGATCCATAAAAAAAAATTGAAGTTGTTGTTACCACTCCAAAACCGAACCAGAGCCCGTCAACTGCTAAGTTGAGAGGTAAAATTCCACCCTTCTACATTTCAATAGAAAACCATGATGTTGCATTACATAAATGTTTAGTTGATGCTGGTGCGAAAAATAATATAATTCCACTTAATGTCATGGAAGCATTGGGCATGAGTTATACTAAGTATTATGAAATTGGTGAGAGTATATATGCAATTGATTCTAGAAAAGTGCCGACATATGGGGAAACCAAGGATTTTTATTCTTGGATTACAATAACCCCCCATATAATCACATTTTTTAATATTATCGTGGTAGAACTACCTCCAACATATGGGGTTGTGATGGGAAGAGATTGGACCTCCATGATTGGTGGATATATAATGAATGATGACAGTTGTATGATGTTACCAGGAAAGGAGGGAGAAATGATTAAAGTACCTCATGAACCCATAAAACCTTTTTCCTTCAAGAAGAAGGATAATGAATTAATGGAAGATTACATAGATGAAGAGATTGGAAACTATGCTATCTTGGACATGGAGCACAATGAAAGACTAGAACGAGTTCAAGACTTGGAGGGCCCAAAATGTTTTTTTGAAGGCTATTAGAGAATTTCATTTGATGTATCCTATTCTAAATCCTAGAACAGAGTTGGAATTATTCTCGTAAGCCCAGATAAGTCGATGCATCACCATGTTGTAATACTAGAGTTTCCATGCACGAATAATGAAGCCGAATACAAATCTTTGATCCATGGGATGATCCTCACACAAGGAATGAAAATACAACATCTCATTGTGATTCAAGATTCATATTTGTTCATCAATAAGGTTACCCAAAAGTACAAAATAAAAAAGGAAAGACTTAAGATGTATTTCAAAAGAGTTAATGAACTGATGGAATCTTTCATCTCTTTCAACATCACTTTCATTCCAAGGGAAAATAATCACAAGGTCGATTCACTAGCCTTAGCGGCCCCATTATCAAACCCTAACGATGTCCTAAGAAAAATGTCTTTCCAGATAGAATATACTTCTGGCCATCCATTCCTGATAATATCGAGCACTTACAATTATTTAAGAATGATGAAAAATTGGAGAATTTTTTGTTAAACGATGATGATGAATAAGACGATAGCTTGATTTCAATCCCAAAAGATTGCATACAAGATGAATATTTGTTTACAAAAGACGATCATGCCAAGAATCGTATTGAAGAAGTTTCAGTTCAAAAGGTGCAAGAAACAAGAAAAGTCAATATTGGAATGGACCAGTCCCTGAAATATGTCAATTTGGGCATTGATTTCGCTCTCGAGGAGGTTGATCAATATGTTTCCATATTCAAATAATATATTGATGTGCTTGCTTGGAACTATGATGATTTGAAGGCCTATGATAAAACGATATTCCAACATATCATTCCTTTCACGGAAGAAGATAAACCAATGAAAAAAACACAAGAATGAAGACTCCCAAGATGAAACCTCTGGTAAAAATTGAGTTGGAGAAGTTGAAGAAGGCAGGGATAATTTATCCCATCAGACATTCAGAATGGCTTTCAAATATAATGATTGTCGAGAAGAAGAGCAAGGAAATACAAATGTGCGTTGACTTCAGATATCTTAACAAAGCAAGCATAAAAGATAATTTTCCAATGCCAAACATGGAGTTTCTACTACAACAAGTTACTGGATCGACCTGCATTTTTATGTTGGATGGTTTCTCTAGATATAATTAGGTTTTAGTAGCTGAGGAAGATAGAGAAAAGACAACATTTATCACACCATGGGAAACATATGCATATGATAGAATGCCCTTTGGTTTGAAAATTGTTGGAGCCACATTCCAAAGGCCCATGGATCATGTGTTCAACATATTGATAGGAAAGTTTATGGAGGACTATAAAGATGATTTGAAAATTCATTCAAACAAAAGGGAGGATCAAATCCATCATTTAAGAAAATTTTTTGAAATATGTAGATTTTATGATGTTTCTCTGAACCTAAAGAAATGTTGTTCGTTGTGACTCAAGGAAAGTTGTTGGTCCACATTGTATGCAAGGAAGGGATTTACATAGATCCAGAAAGATTTAAATCAATTAATGAACTCAACCCCCCAACATCCAAGAAGGGATTCCAATCATTGTTCAAGAAAATTAATTCTGTTCGAATATTTGTCCCTAATTACGAAAGCATTGTAAAACCTATCAATTTCTTTCTGAAAAAGGAGAATAGATTCAAGTGGACAACAGATACTCAGGAAACATTCCAAAATATCAAAGTGGAAATCACCAATGCTCCCATCCTCATTAGTCCATACTTTCAGAGAGATTTTATTATATATTCATTTGCTACAGAGGCAGTCGTTGCATTCATCCGTACTCAGAAAAATAGCAACAGAGAAGAACTCCTGATAAGTTTTATGAGAAAAAACCTACACTACTATGAGTTGAGGTATTCGAAACTTGATAAATAGGATTTGGATCTTGTAAAAGTTGTGGAACACTTTCAGACATATATATTAAACTCCCATTTTATAGCTTATGTTCCCTCATCACAAGTAAATATGCTTCTAAATCAACAATTGAGACAAGGGAAATAGGCTAACTAGTTAATGGAAATTCAAGAGTATGATATTGAGATTAAACCTTTGAAGGAAATCAAAGGACAAGGTTTATGCAAGCTTATTGCAAATGGGGACTCGGTCGATGGCATGATTTCAATCTCAGTCAGAGAACCATTAACTGATTCATAATGGTACAAAGATATCATATTCCATTTAAGGTCCGAGCAATTCCCTTTTACAATGAATCCCAAGGAGCGAAGGAAACTCAATATGAAGGAGAACCAATACGTGTTGATTGATGACATAATTTTTAAAGGAAATTTTGATGGCATACTACTGAGATGCGTCAATGGGAATCAAGATCAAGGACTAATAAAAAAATTCAATGAGGGATTATGCAGTGGACACTTTTCACCTACTACAGTTGTCCACAAAATGACCAGAGAGAGATTTTATTGGCCATCAATGTTCAGGGATTCATATGCCACAATAAGGAGATGTTTGTCATGTAATCATTTTTCAGGAAAAATGAAGAAAACCGCGATGCCTTTGCAGCCGATTGTGGTGGAACAACAACTTTTCCAGTGGGGACATGTTGTTGTTCGGATGATTAATCCAAAATATATCAAAGGGCATATGTACATTCTGAAAACTACTGATTATTTCACGAAGTGGCTTGAAGTGGTGGCACTGAAGAAGGATGATGCCAAAGAATTGATTAGATTACTCAAGGACAACATTCTGTCGAGGTTTGGTGTCCCTGATAAAGTTTTCATAGATAATGGTTCGATCTTCATTGGGTAAAATTTCATAGAGTTTTTGTGGAAAATATGGGATCATCATGGGTCAATCATCAAACTATTATCCACAATGAAATGGCCTTGCTGAATCCACGAACAAAACACTTGTGCATATATTGAAGAAAACTGTTGATAGAAACTGGAGGAATTGGCATTTAAAGCTAACAGAAGTATTATGGACAAGTCAGAAAACTCCGAAGGATAGCACTGAGATGTCTCTGTATCTATTCGTTTATGGGAAAGAGGCAGAAACTTCAATTATCCTTGAGCTTAATGCATTGATCTCCATGGTTAATAATCACTAGAAAATTTGGGTCATTTTGTGATGGTTATTTCGATGCTCTTGCGACATTATGTCGTGGATATTGTGATGAATATTGAGTCTCCAAAATGTCGTTTAATATGACATGGCACGTGGGACAAACCTAGATTAATGTCATAAGAGTGACGATAGTAGGGAAGTTGTCATGATTGTGACAAAAAACAAATACCGTCGCCAGAATGACTAAGTAAAGAAATCATCGAAAGAGTGACACAGTAGGAAAATTATTGCAAATGAGACAATGTAGAGCTATCATTGCAAGCACGACAATAAAGAGATATCGTTGCACACTCGACAATATAGGAAAAGTAAGTAAAAAATTTGCGATGAATCAACTTTCGATGTGGTCGTCGCAATAGCAACGAACACATGTTATATAGCGACGAAATCGCTATACAATTTTCATGATTTTTATAGAAAGTTCGTTGCAATATTTGTACAGGTCATCAAAATCAAGACGGAAAATTTAGTGATTTGTATAGCACGTTCGTCACAAGATTTGTACCGGTCATCGCAATTGAGACAAAAACTTTCATGATTTGTATAGCAATTTCATCGCAAGATTTGTACCGGGGGTTGCAATTGAGACTAAAAGTTTTGTAATTTGTATAGAAATTTCATCGCAAGATTTATATGGTGCATCAAAATGGAGATGACAACAATTTAAAAAAAATAATAAAATTTTATTTTTGAGCAAAAACAATTTAAATTTTATTTT
>JASDQU010714223.1:2358-23749 GCA_032191745.1 Picea mariana
CCTTCTCGTCGAAATACCTTTCCGACAAATACTTCTTCCGGAAGTACTTCTCAAACTGTTTCCAAGACAGGTCCTCCTCACGGACCCCTTTTATATTCTTAAGGTCTTCCCACCAGATGGAAGCCTTTCCGTTCAGATTGAAAGTGGCCACTCGGGCCTTCAAGTTCTCTGAGAATTCATGGACTCTGAAATATTTCTTCAGCCCAAGTAGCCACGCCTCAGCCTCCTCTCCCTTCTTTATCTCACCGTCAAAGGAGGGAGGTTTGGCCTTTTTAAATTCCTTGAATTTATGACTTTTGGACGTCCTTTGCCTCTTTTGTTTCTTTGGAGAATAGGAACTGGTCTTGCTGCTGGAAGAGCCTTTTGAATCACCAGCTTCCTTCTCAGTGGAATTGTCTGGCACTGGTCCTTTACCTCTGGGGTGGACCTTTCTGGATGTACTTCTCTCAGTGTGGCCACTGACGCGACCACGATTCTGCATCTCAGGTTCATGTTGCATTTGTCGTTGTAGGTCAGATAGGCTCTGCAGTAGAACTGCATTAATTTCAGTTTTTTTTTCTTGTTATTTCATCATCCTTTCATTGTCGGCCTTGCAGCTTTGCAATTCGACCATAAGACTCCTCACCGTCTCAGCTAATTCTGGAGGGGTTCTTATTGCTCTTCTTTCATCAGACTCTTCGTCTCTGTTGTGGGAGCCTTCTCCCACCTCTTGGTGAGTCACCATACTCCGTGTTTGTAGATTTCTGCGGTTGATCGTCCGCTTGAGTGAAAAGACAAACGCTGGATATTAGTCAAGAGTTAAATACATTTTATAATTTGTGCATAATTCCATAATTCTTTCACACGCATACACAATTCGGGTGTTCATATTCCAAGTTTTTAATCCTGGATAAGATAGTCAAGTCAGGGGGTTACTCCCCATAGGAGTGTTTCGTACGAGGTTTATGTGCGACTGGTGCATGAGCCCAATCAGGTCGAGTGTTGTAACCATGCTCTGATACCACTTTGTAACACACCCACTATCATAATTAAAAAAAATTATGGGTTAATCTCCCATACATGAGAAATCTCCACAAACCTGCATTAGCGAAATGCCAATCCCCGGTTCTATATCGGGATTTGGGGTTTCTTCTATCGGGGTTTTGACACCCACAATGTCTTGGCAACTACAAACACCGATCTCTGATCTCTGATTCACTCCTTGGTTTCCTCAGCCCCACGTGGCTAAGACTTTGATTCACATGACTGGTTCCTGTATGACCATATGACAGCTTCTCGTCGGGGTTTCGGAGTTTGCGGTACCGAGGTGCACATGTACCCGGAACTCCCGATCCTCCGATCCCCGATGTGCTCCTAGCGTATTGGCTTTCCGGGCTCAGTCCTGGTCAATACGACCACAATGTTCACAAGACCACAGTCTTAATACTTGTTGGGGTTTGGCGCCTTTCAGTGTCATGGCGCACAAGTCCCCTGGGCTCTCGACGTGACTTTACACTGGCTAGCCCGCTTGGCTATACCATGGTCCATGTGACCACTTACCATATGACTGTCACCGTATAACCTTCCATCAGGGTTTCGGCATTTGCGATGACACATAACACATATACCCTGGACTCGCGATATCCCGATTCCCGATTCTCTTTGGATGCTCGACACGCGTCCCTTGGATCAATGGCTTAAGATGGTGTCGGGAATTCGCATATCGCGGTTTTGTAATGTAAGGGTTTCATGTCCTTGAAATCCCCGATACGCCGATTCCCGATATGCCGAACTTTGACTTTCTGGGATCTCTCGCCATGCGTCCTCGCTGATGGACGGTGTTGATCCCGTTCGGGAAATCGCGGATCGCGATTTCCTGTTGCGAGCATTCCATGTCCTCGGAAACTTCGATTTTCCGATGCGTCAAACTCTGATAGCGCCTTGATCTCCGACACCTGTCCCTCAGATGGACGACTCAGATCTTGTCGGTAAATCGCGGATCGCGATTTCGGGTGGCAAGAGTTCTATGTATTCGAAAACCCCGATATGCCGAACTCCGACTCTCTGGGATCCTCTGCCACGTGTCCCTGTTGTTGGACGGCTCAGATCCTATCGGTAATTCACAAATCACGACTTCCTATTGCAACGGTTCTACACTCCTAAATTCTCCGATGGGTGAAATCTCGACGACCCCCCAGAACGCTGACACGTGTCCTGCCGAGATCAATGGTTAGGATCTGTTCTCGGGATTTCGAGAACCACAAGGCCTCGATTCTCAGACTCAACAAAACCCTGATGACCCTATTGTCCCGCTGACTTCTCCAGGATGTTGACACGTGTCCTTCTGAGATCAGCGGCTAGGACTCTTCCTCTGCACACTAGAGTTTAACTCCGACGCATCTTCTCGAGATCTGACGGTTGTCGGGACTATGATCTAAGATCTGACAGTTCAGATGATTTCCTCGCATGCCTACCCCTGCGCTTAACCCCTGCGCAGCTTCTCCAGATCCAACGGCTGATGGGTAATTGGACCGAGACCTAATGGTCTAGATTCGTTCTTTTGGGTCTTGGAGTTTACGATCCCAATTTTTCGTTGCTCACGATGATAGAGGACAAAGGGTCAAGGTATGTAATGCCTTCGTTACTTCTGTCAATCTAATGGTCGTGAATGACTATGGGTCCTCCGACGAGATCTCATCCGTCGACTTATTTCATCTCACAACACTACTATCTTGGAACCTTAATAGGATCGTTCCTCCTCGTACAGAGTTAATAAGGCCTGTGCGTTCGAGTCCTTATTCTGGGTTCTTGGTGAACCTTTCCGAGGAGGGAATCTCTGTGAAGAGATCCTTACCAGGGCATTCCCGGAAGCAGATAAAGGGAGACAACTTTCCAAGAGCGGCTGGGCATGATTAGATTCAGTTATCAACGTAAGTCAAGCACGGTTTCCTCGGTGTTAAGCATATATCGACTCATTCATATCAAGCACTACGCAAACATTCTCATACTGAAATCATTTACTATCTCATGGTTCTATGAGCTAATATCTACTCCTTATTTAATAATTACTGCACAGACATTCTTTCACAGAAAACATTTACAATTCCACCAGTCTATGAACATATGTGACAGCATATAAATTTCAAATGAAATATAATAAAAACACTTATCAGAAATAACTTCAGCAATGGAAGCAACTGCTGAGAGGGGTGCTCGTTTCCACCCAACCATAGGCGTAGTGAATCCTAATGGATTTACCACTAGCCACCCCCGAGCTGAGACCACGATGTCCTGAGACCTGCGTCTCTCTATCTACCAGTGCCCAGAAGCGAAGGTTGCAATCCCCTCCTCTCTTCGGTCACTTACTCTGCATAGAACTGCCAGAGTTCTCCTCGCGTCCCCCCCCCCTCTTCAATCGCTTCTGCCATACGCCTTATCCTCTCGCGAGGTTGCGTGTGGCACGATCACCCTCGCGCTGGTCAGTCGTGATGGCTCTACGGATAGGCGGTTCACCTCCCCATCCCTCATCAAGCCATCAACCTACCAGCCATCAACACATGATACTACGGGAAATTCATAAAAGGGTATGCACAGATCACTGATCCAATGGAGAAACTGTTGATAAAAGATAGCAAGTTTCAGTGGAATGAGGACTGTCAACGAGGATTGGACACTCTAAAAGAGAAGATGGTAACCACACCAATACTAGTATTCTCGAATTGGGAAAAGACATTCCATGTGCATGTAGATGCCCTAACACTTGGAGCTATTCTAGTGCAACCATGAACATGGGAATTGGACCATCCTATAACATTCGCCAACAGAAAACTGTCAGAGTCAGAGCAAAATTACAACACCATAGAAAGAGAAGGCTTAGCTATGGTCTATGCACTTCATAAGTTCAGACATTACTTATCGGGCAAACATTTCAAGATGTTTATAGATCATTTAGCTCTCAAATACCTAGTCAACAAGCCAGTGTTGGGGGGGAGAATTTGTAGATGGTTATTGTTGTTCCAAGAATTTGACTTTGAAGTGATAGTCAAACCAGGGAAGTTGAATGCAGGACCTGATCAACTGTCAAGGATTACCAATGGAGAGGAACCTATGAATATAGAGGACAACTTTCCCGATGCCCAGTTATTTTCAGTCCAAGTAGCTGCTGAATATTTTGCTGACATCATTCAATACTTGAGTACAGGGACTGCGCCACAAGAATTCAACACTGCACAGAAGAAAAATCTAGTAGTCAGAGCTGCAGACTATCAATTGATTGCAAGACACTTATGCAAGATGGGTGTAGACAACATCTTGAGAAGATGTTTATTAGAACATGAAATACCAAGGATTTTAGCAAAAGCCCATGAGGGAATAGCAGGAGGACATTATGCAGGCAAAGCTAACATGCAGAAGGTATTGTGTGCAGGACTATGGTGGCCGAATGTTCACAGAGATTCAAAGGACTACTACCAAAGATGTGATGTATGTTAGAGTGTTGGTAAACCCAATAGACAGTACGAGATGCCCCTAAGGCCACAAGTAACTTTGCAGGTATTTGACATATGGGCAATAGACTTTGTGGGACTAATTAACCCACCAACAAAGAGGTCGAAAGCAAGGTATATTATTACTGCGACAAAGTACTTAACAAGATGGGCAGAAGAAACACCAGTAAAAGATTGCAGCTCAGAGACAACATCACACTTCTTGGTTGAGCAAGTGATGACTAGATTTGGATGCCCAAGGATTTTGATGAGTGACCAAGGCACTCACTTCATTAACAACACTATTAAGGTTATGACTGAAAAGTTTGAAGTCTATCATCAAAAGAATACACTGTATCATCCTCAAGCAAATGGAACAGTGGAAGCCTTTAATAAGATCCTAGAGAATGCACTGACAAAGATCTGTAATGTTAATAGGGAATATTGGGACTTGAAGATACCAACAGTACTATGGGCCTACAGGACCACATGTAAAAAATTGATAAGGAAGACACCATTCAGATTGGTGTATGGACAAGAAGTAGTGGTGCCATTAGAATTTTTGGTACCTAGTCTGCGCGTAGCAACAATTACTAACATGACAGAGCGAGGCACAGTACAAGAAAGGCTAAGTCAACTGATGTTCATGGAAGAAGATAGAATTCTAGCAGGGTGTCACCAAGAGGTACAGAAAGCAAGGGACAAAGCTTGGCATGATAGACATATTAAAAGGAAAATTTTCAAGGAGAGAGACCTGGTTTTGGTATAAGACAATAAATCTCTTCAACACCCAGGAAAACTCAGAATGCATTTGTTGGGACCATAAAGACTGTCACAGATGGAGGAGTTGTACAGTTGAAGGATTTGGGAGGAACATAACTCAGAGGAATGATCAATGGGAGTCGACTGAAACTGTATAGGGACAGTTGACCTCCTAACACTTACAAAAAAAAAAATGCATCATACAACAAAGGACTATGCGCAACAACAGAGGGGTTACCGCACCAAACACCAAAAGACAACGAGCAGTTAGAATAGAGTTAGCGTGAAAAAAATAAAATGTCCATGCGTACCGATGAAACAACATAGCGCACACTTGGAAAATTTAGCTCGTCGGAAAAAGGACCAACGGTCAGAAAAAAACAGAAATTGGAAAAATGGTGGTTACGACAAAAAGGTGCCAACTGGCGATGTCTATAAAAATTGAATGACAATAACTTTGAAGCGACGTCGCATTAATTGCACCAACTGGTGACGTAAAGGGAATTCAATGTCAACTACGTGGGAAGCACCAATTCATTTAAACCACAGCTCGGATAACTTCTCCGATAAGTTTCATGCTACTTTTTTTATAGGGAAGGCACGCGGGTAACGAAAGAGTTATTGTGAAATTGAGAAAGCACAGAGCGACAGAGTATATAGAGCAGAGGGATATCTAGCAAGAGTTATAGAGTGAACTAGCTTGACAAAGATCAACCTAAACCACCATGGCACCACCCAAGCTAGTTGCACCGAGCCAGACTGTAGAAAACCTAGAAGCAACCTCAGAGCACCACAACAACTACAGGGAAGGGAACATGAACCTGCATAGACTGTCGAATTCGTCAACTTGGACGAAATCCCTTCACCCAATATGGAACCAACGATCCCTACACCCATGGTGGAGGAAACCCAACAAACAACAATAGTTGGCATGGACATTGATATGCCGGAAATGGGACAGGGCCAACAGGCCAAGGATACATGCAATCCTTCACACCCTGAATACATTGAAGAGGCCTTGAGGGTAAATGGGATGGTCCCAAACCAGACAGAAGTGACCGCGCCAGGAAGGTCACTCACAGTAGCATCGGAACAACAACAAGAGGGTAAAGTAGAAGATGTCATTGATCRACCAAAGGCATATGCATATGATAGAACAATGGAGGTTGGAACCTCAAGTTAGCCATCGTAGTGAAAGGGCAAACAACTCATAGTAAGATCACCACGTAAACATGYTGCAACAACCATAGTCTTTCCGCACATTCTAAAAGGGGCACGCACCACGCCTAATATTTTAGGATGCGTGGACAAAATACAATACTCAAACCATGATGTGGTCGACGTGGACAAGTTCCCTAAATTTTCAAGGCAATCCTACCTGGACAACGTGGGTACAGGACCCTTCGATGATCCAATTTTGCAACCGAAACAGTGGGCAGTCGGACTGGCCAACACTGGGATTATAAACCTATTGGATATCCCACATTTTGGAAGGGGCTGAGACGTAAACAATTGCGTCAAGTAGTTGATGGAAATCACCCATGGAGGGTACCTATGGGTGGAAGAGCCTGTCTCGATAGACGTAGAGCTCATTGCTTTTATTACAGGGCTGCCATCTCGAGGGGAGAATCCTGCGCAGTACCTTAAAGACAATACAAAGGAGAAGGCGTTGGTGGAGGAGATGAAGAAGACGTATGACACAGAGAGAGGGTCATGTGGAATAATCATCAAACACATAAATGATGTGGCAACAATGCTTGCCACCAAACTCATGGCTTGCAAGTTGCTCAGGAAATGTCGCAAGGAGGAAGTCCTTGCCGGGGTCGTTGTGGTTGCAATAGAGTGTGCAGAGGGCACTGTGATCAGTTGGGCCTCGTACTTGTTAAACCTATTCCTTGAGGACTACAAAGACGTGAAGGACCTGGGGACATAGTTTCATTACTCTTGGATACTCATCTTGATCGCTTTGATCGGATGGAAGGAGCCCCGGTACACATACTTTTGCGAGCGGACCAGTCGTTTTCGTGCACCGCAGTACACATCGTTGGGGAGCACTTCAGACCCCAAAGTCAGAAGTATAAATGCAAGCATGTTCGCACGGGGTATTACAACGACCTCCAAGAAAGCATTGCTAACACTTCGCGAATTACTCCAGAAGTGGTCGCGCAATATCGGGACATTGTCGATTTCAAAGCGACCGGGCATACCGTATGGATCCAACATGAAGGGATCCCGGGAAGGAATGGTTACAACTGTGATACTCATCAAGGAAGAGGACGTAGAGATGGCCATCAAGGATTGGCAAGATGATTAGAGAGTTCCAGTTCTGACTCAGGAGATGCCCACAGATAAGGAGGCCGAGGTAGGGTAAGATCAGACACTTTTCAGAGATAAAGCTGTGACCAAGAATCCAAAGCCAAGTCAAAATCCGACACAACAAAAGAAAGGGGGTGTGCCAAAGAAAGTACCCAGACTGGGAAAAAGGACACCACCCAGGCACCGAAAGAATAGGAAAAAGGGGCTGAGACAACACAAGGAACTACATCGAGTGCTACCCAACAGGAACAAGGACATACCAAGAGGTTGATCATACACATTGGAGGTGCACGCAAGAAGGCCAAGGTGCATAAGAAGCCACCATAATATACAATCATCGAGGACAACACGGACCTCGTGGCCGAAAGAGTCAATGACCGAGCAGTTGAGAAGTTTGAAGATGCCCAACACCAAAGGGACCGAATTTAGGACGAGCTGGCCGACATGAGGCAGGTCCTAGAGCAAATCAGAGAAGCGTAGAGGGAGGACAAAGGAACATATCCATTTTCTGCAACATCAGAAGTAGGAGCCAAGGCTGCGTCGAGCGAACATGAGATGATCCAAACGATAGCACAGGCGAGCTCGACCTTCCACATTACACCCAACATGTTGTGCACAAATGAGATTGTAGGCTAGACACCCTTGAAATATCTAACACAGATACAGTTGGTAATGGGGCAAATACCAACCAAGGCACTATACAAACTGCAAGTCGGTGTCACGCAAAAGGTGCATTCGCGTGCACGAACAAATGCAACAGAGTTACATCACACAAAGAACAACAAAGAGGAGTTGGAGTTGGTGCTTGAGCAAGTTAAGATTGAGACCAAAGACGAGAAATATCGTGCGGATAGGCTCAAGCAGGGAGTGGCTATAGCCTATGACATAATTCCAAAAAGTGCGCAAATAACAGAGCCCACAATAACATAAAAAATTGATTATATTGTGCAAACAATTGATCAATATAGGCAGGAGATCAAGAACCTCTGGGAACAACTCCTTCCTACCACTCCCCCGGAGGTAAAGGAACAAAGGAAACATGAAGCAGCCAGACAGATGGATGAAATGGAATGATAAGTCAACACATTTGTCGACTTGTTCGATAGAGAAGCATAGCTATGGACAAAGCTGGAGGAAGATCAACAAGTCCAACACTGGGACTAGGAAGAGGAAAAGATAAGCATAACTATCCAGGACCTCAACTAGAGGCAAAAAACGATGAAGATCACCGAGTGCCTCAAAGGAGTACAATACATGAAGAAGCTACAAGCTAAGCTAATAACTGCGCAAACACAGAGTAAGGATCGACAAGCTCAAATGGAACCTCTCCAAGAGCTAGCAGTGGAGGTCATTGCGTAGGCAGTGGAGGTAAAGAAGAACATGGCGCAAACTCAGGCAAAGTGCATAGAAATGATCAGTGAGGAGATCACAACGCAAGTGTTGGATGCGCTTAGAGAAAAAATTGTGCAGGCTCAAACACAAGCAAAGGAACTCACAGACAAGTTCCATGCTCTCACAGGAGTTGTTGAAGAAGCGTGCAAGGCATAGGTGGCTCAGGACAAACCACATGTTAGTGTTGGAGCCCTGTTAGACGCAGACCCATTTGGGGGAAAAGGTTATTTTTGGGAAGAAAATCACGAAGGGAAGAAAGGACTGCTGGAAGGGAAAGTAGCATGTGCGAGGGAAGCATGCGAAGCACACATGCAAGGGATACCTAATGACGTTAGGGTTAGGGTTTTTGCAATGTATTATAATGGATGATGAGCCAAGAATATATATAAGTAGTACTTAGGAGGTCTAGAGGGGGACTGGGGGGGGTGGGGAATAGGGAGAGTCCATAAGTTGTAAGGTTTGTAAGAACTATACTATTCCATAAGATGGTGAGCTAGAGAAGCCGTGAGTGACTCGATCTCGAGGGTTAGATCGCAGGCTAAGGAGCATGATGCGATTTATTCAGCCTCATAAGGATCAGGAAGCCTGTAGTGTGATTGAATGTATGCATCTGTATTATTGTTAAGAATTAAATGTTAGGTGAATGAATGAAGGGACGAGTTAGATCTGATACTCCACATGCATGAATAGAATAACAACTTTAATCAGATGTTAGACTAAATAAATAAGGATCACAAGGTACAACCACAGATCTCCACTCATTCCCGGGCTGTAAGCACCTGAGTATTGCAACCACCCATAGAGCTATCTCGAGTGAGACTGCGCAGTACACCCTGTGTGTTGCGTTGCCTTCTGGTTTACCAGGGGGGGCGATAGTTTCAGAGGGCTTTTGTTGGAAGCTTGTTAAATCTGAACCTGGGTCAATCTGTGACAACAAGGTAAGATCAGAGTAGATAACTGATAAAGTAGAATAAGAAAAAACAACACTGGGTGACAATATTGCTACAGTGTCTATGGTTAAACAAGCACACTCACTTTTCTAACACTACAGTCTCATTATTTTTATTTATTTTCCATTTTAGTCTTTCCTTTAGCCATTTTTGGCTTTATTTGACTTAGGCTTGCATTTTTCTTATGTTTCTTCATTAGACATTGCTCGATCACATGTGATAAGTCAAATCATAAGCGAGAAATGTATTTTTATTAATGGGCTGAAAATGAAAGGGAAAAATGGAAGGTGTTAGAGATGGTTAGGATATGGTGTACACTACTCAACCCACAGCACTAGTAGTACTATGTGGCCTAGGTCATGACCCACTTATGTAAGGACAATTACGTCCCCCCATGGTATACATGAAAAAATAATAAAGTTCTTATCGTTAAGAGGAGTTATCAATTCATACCCAATACTAATCACTTTCACGACAAGGTTAGAAACCATAACACCTCTTCCAAGCAAAAAACCCATACATGAAATCATAGCACATGAATTGAAGTAAAGATAATCATAAAGTATCATTTGTAAGTGCGAATATGATCTAATATGCAAGGCATAGGAGCTAATATGCCATGGTAGAGCTATTTGAAAAAACTCATGTAGTCATCATGTATCTAATAGATGGAAATAAAGCAGAAAAACATGTTTGGATAAGAAGAGATGAGCAAGAGAACTCATTCAAGTAGTATTATCACACCCAAATGAGTGTGTCTTTATAGGTAGTTGCCCTGAAGGGGCAATAATAACCTTGGCCAAATAAAGTCAACCATGGTCAAACAAGTTCAACCAAATTCAACCATGATCTACCATGTTCAACCATAGTCAACCAAATGTGTTGACATTGTATTGCAATATTAATAAATACATTTCAATGATAACAAAAAATTAGAAATTACGTGATTATGAATTTAGATTTATTCTACCAAGTAACATGGAATTTCAAACACAAGAATGTAGATACTCTAAAGTTCTCACAAAAATAAACTTGATTAACTAAAGCAATAATAATTATTATTATCAACCTCTTATTGCTGCAATGTCACATAATGTTAAAGTCAACCTTTTAATGTCAAACATGGTCAACCCTCGTAATGTTGCAATGCAACATAACCCTTGACGAATGTAGCAATGTGACATAACATTGAGGAACATAACAATTTGACACAAGTCAACAAATATGAATGTTTCAATGCGACATTACCATTAAAGAATGTTGCAATCCAACATAACCCTTAAGGAACATCATGATGCAACATAACCCTTAAGGAACATCATGATGCAACATAACCCTTGATGAACGTCGCAATGCGATACAACCATTTAGGAGCATGGCTATTTGACATAAGTCAACCAAGATGAATGTCACAATGTGACATGCTCATTGAGGAATGTATTGATCCAACATAACCCTCGAGGAATGTTATAATGCCACACAACTTTTTATGAATGTCACAATGCAACATAACTGTTGAGGAAAGTAGTAATTCAACATAAGTCAATTGAGATGTATGTTGTAATATGACATGACCATAATCATCATAGTCAACCATGGTCAACCATAGTCAACATGTTTAACTGTAGTCAATTGTGGCTAACCATGGTTAACCAATGTCTGCCATAGTCAATCAAGTCAACCATGCCAAGTGAAAGTTAACCATGGTTGACCATAATCAATCAAAGACAACCATAGTAAAACATGATAAAACATAGGCATCCATAGTCAAACATGGCCAACTATGGTCAACAAAATTCAACCATGGTAAGCCAAAGTTGATTATGGTTCACCATGGTTAATCAAAGACAATGATAACAAAACATAGTCAACCATAATCATCCATAGTCAAACATGGGCAACATGGTCCACCATAGTCAACCATAGTCAATCACAATCAACCATAGTCAGCCATGGCCAACTAAAGTCCGCCATAGTCAACCAAACTCAATCATAGTGAAACATGGTCAACAATAGTCAACCATAGTTAAACCTAGGTAACCATGGTTAACCAAAGTCAACCATGATAAACGATTATTAACTAAAGCTAGCCATAGTTAGCCAAATTCAACCATAGTTAAACATGGTTAACTAAAGTCAACTATAGTAAAATATGCCAAACATGGTCAACCATGCTCAAACATAGTCACACATGGTCAATAATGGTCAAACATGTTCAACCATAGTTAAACATGGTTAAACACAGTTAACTGTTATTAACAATAGTCAAACATGGACAATCCATGGTCAAACCATCGTCAACTTTGGTAAACCATAGCCAACCAAAGTCAACCATATACGTCCAAAGTAATCCATGGTTGAATATGCTTAACCATAATAAAATATTGTTAACCATTATCCACCATAGTCAACCATAGTCAAACATGTTCAACCATAGTTAACCATGGTCTACCATGGTCAACCATTATAAACAATGGTCAAACATAGTCAACTAGAGTTTAATGCGATTAAACATGGTCAACCATATTCAACCATTGTCAAACATGGTCAACCATGTTCAAACATCGTTAGTTGCATTCAACCATCATTAACTGCGATCAATCATAATAAACTATGATCAACTGTCATCTACTATTGTCAACCATGGTCAAACACAGTTAATCATGCTCCACCAAATCAATTATAGTCAACCATAGTCAAACATTTTCAACCAAAATTAACATAAGAAAAGCATGGTCAACCAAAAACAAATTAACCAAAATCAAGTAGGTTCAAACATACTAAACCATGATCAACAATGATGTATCAAAGTCAATCATAACTAACCATAATTAAATGTCAATAATAAAATATCATATATATTTCAATATTAATTATATTAATATTTTAATTAACAAACTCACAAGTGATGGTTCACAACCACATAAACCCATCCCATGCAGAGTGTTCACAACCACATAATTAAAAAATAGTACGTGGTTGACACCATTTTATACCTTTTTAAACTAACAACACCAATCGATATATATCAACCATCTAATGGTGCTATAAAATAGTTATATTAATACTTTACTCAATTGAAATGTTTAAACAAGTTTGGGCACGCATAGCGAATTAACTTTTAAAGTAAAAAAACGGCCAAGGAGCTAACCACTTGAGTGGCACTTGTTGTGTTTGTAAGTATGGAAGTGGATCAGTGTGGAACGAGTGTCTTTCCGGTTAGATTGAATATAGAATGTGAAGGGCCACCTATCTGCCATGCCACATATGGATGGTACGGGACCTTTATACTAAATGTCAACTTACGTGGCAATGGCTGATGCTATAAAATTCACTTATTTTGCCGTCCACATTGTTCATCTCCTCTACTAAATAGTTTGTGTAGAGTGCCCAGAATGCCTCTGGCTATAGCTATGGCTGCGTCTTCCTGTTCATGTTTAGCGGCTTCAACACTCCTTTTTAACCCGCCGTCGCCTTCTGTAGCTTCGGAAGCCGGAGGTAACTATGCTGCCCTATCGATTTCACCGCCTTTGGCGCGATTGCGGTACCTAATGAGGGGAAGGGGAAGGAATATGGATGGAACAAAATCAGGTATGCGTCTGTGATATTTGGCCTTCGCATTGTCCTTCTATAAGAAATTCTTCATTACCCTGGATATGATATGATATGAAAATGATATATGACGTACCCATCTTCCCTTAGTCGAGGTTAACACGGGCGGGGTTGAGTGCATACTTGGTTGGGCTTTGGCCAAAGGCCTCAGTTTTGTTTCACTTAAATCTCTGCTAAATGTAGATGCAAATTATAGGCGAAGAAATCGCAAGCTTACTACGAGAATCGCGAAGTTAATAATAATCGTAATTAGGGCAAATAAAGGACAATCATTAAGGGCTTACTCGTATGCGGATACATCTTCCATGTTCCCACTTTCCAAACTCAAGGTGTAAAGTTAAAATGGGTAAATTATGGGAGTTGGTGAGAAAGTTAATATTTGAGCTTCAGGCTCCTCATTATGTTGAGAGCCCGCTACGCAGCTTGCCGCTGGCATTTTAATAAATGCAATTCTACTAATATAACAACCTTTTAACTTGATTGGTTTATTGTTATTATTTTAAGTGATAACTGACTGTTTTATTGGAAGCAAATAGATGTTTCTTAAAGTTGTTCGAGAATYGAAAGCTTCYTTTCTGTATTTTCCTGGGTTTGCAAATGGGCAGAACTATCTACTTCTGAAGCTAATCGTATTCWAACGTTATCTCACTGCACTTAGAACCARCACAAAGAGAAGCCAACCTATTTTCATTAAAGTGCAGTACATTTCCATCCTTATAGTGTCTAATTGGGCCACTCRAAASTCACAKTTCTGATCATCTAACCTGATCWCATAATCATTTCAAACTAAAYGTGAAATTAAAGTAGGCRTCAAAAACTCTMTWAAATTTGCAAGGAGATACTTTAGTGTATGGCSAAAAGTTACTTARTTATTTCCATTAATAATTTAAGTGAGTGAGATAAGTATCATATACTCTCTTAGTCTTATGTTAGTATTTACTTTCCTCTTATCCACTCTTCCATGTGTCAAAATAAGTGAATGCATGAGATAACTACCTCTTCTATAAAAGATCATGGTATAATCAAGAAAAAATTATAAGAATCTTGTTATTTTGTAGCAACATTACAAAGAAAATTTTGATTTACCTTTTTGCCTACTTCCTAGGAGTTTTACATTGTTTAAGATATTCTTACATGTGGTATCAAAGCGATGGACAAGGGATCTTTAGAAGAAGTTTTTCTCTCTTTTTATGCTAAGGGAAGAACGACTGATTTAGACGTGTCATTGTAATAGTGTATTCCTTGTTCTTTGAGGATTTTTTTGCCCTAGATTTGCCCCAGGTTTTGTTTTTCCTTGTTTGCTTAATTGTTCTAGCCTTTAGAGTGAAATATCTTTTTTGTTTGTTTGTTTCCCATATGGGTTTTTTGAGTAGTGTTGGGTAAAGAAACAATTGTTGGGTGCAAAAATATGCTATTGGAAAGTATAGTTTATTGGAATCGTCTCCCTGAGGCGATCACAATTGTACAGGTCCCTTGCTAGGCATATGGCACCCCCTACACTAGCAAACCTTGTCAAGGTTGACAGTTTGTTGGAATTGTCCTCCTAAGACAATTGCATCCACATAGATTCCTCACAGGGTGTTCGGGATCCCTCATATTTAGGTGAGGTAACAAAATGGCACACAATATGGATTATAAGATAGAAGGATTCTGCAAGAGCCTAATGTAGGAAGCCAAAGAATACATGGAGGCGGTGGATGTCAAAATTGCTATGGACATGGGGAAAATAGTAAATGGCATCAATGAGTCGAAGTTACTGGAGAAGGACATCAATGAGCTAAAGGAGCTTATGTTGTAGTTCAAGCACATGCAATCTATGGGCATGACAAAGATCTAAATAGATTCCAGGGGTTTCTCAAGCAAGCTCATGGAGGATTCACTCCTACTCTAGGGAAATTACCTACCCAAGGTGGACATTAGGAAGTTTGATGGTATAACTGTTCAAACGTGGTTGAAACTTGAGCTGACTTGAGCAATACTTAGTGTTGTACCAGATACACCCAAATAAGAAGGTTGTATTAGTAGCACTTTACTTGGAATCAAAACCGTTTTTGGGGTGTTAGTGGATCATGAAGAAAAGACCCTTGGGTGAGATCACATCTCAACTAACATCATAGTAGGCATCATAACGCAACATGATAGCATTTGGGAGCAAGATAACTTCAATTAACTTTATTGTATTCAACAATCAATCACAATGATGCAATAAACTCTGCAACATCAGAAGTTGGCTACAAGAGTAGAAGGATTGAGTTGAAGCACTGCTTGAATTCTACAGTGAAGAATTGAGAGATAAGATTTAGCACGAGTTGAAGATTCTTATGCATACAAAGATCACCATAGTGGTCAAGCTGGATCGACATGTTGAAGCAAAAAACATAGTCACACACAAATACAGTAATAACCTTGTCAATGACAGAGGGAAGGAGTAGGTTTTTCCAAGCAGTAACACCTTGACTTCTTGGATAACTCCCTAAAAATTGGTAGAAAAATAAGCCAAGGGTCTTTGTTTCAAGTGCCCTTACAAACGATCATAGGGGCACATGAGTTTAGAAGGACTAGTCATCTTAGAAGACAATGATGGCAAAGACGAAGAATAACATATGAAATAAGTTTCAAATGACCCAAAATTGAAAGAATAAGTTGCTATAGTGTTTGTGGGAGTCACCACCCCCCAGGGTTGAGAAGTGGAAGGCTACATTGTAAAGAAAAAGGTTTTTGTCCTCATTGACTCTAGAAGCATTTACTACTTCATTTGGTTGAAGGTTGGATGTAGAACTCAATTGTTTTTCTTTAACTTGACAAAAATTTCAAGATTTCGATAGATGATGAACTATCTCTTGTGTGGGAAAATGCCACAACATCTAATTGGGCATGAGCGTATACAAGCTATCATCCCCCATGTATTCTATTCCCCTCGATAGTGTGGATGTGATCTTAGGTGTGAAATGGCTCAAAAAATTGGATACTATCATCACTTAGAATGGTATCGTAGGGAAATTTGTCCCAAGGGCATCTAAGAACATCTGAATTCGTTGTCCTTGTTATTGATAATGAACCACAAACTGTCGTAATATTAAACCATTAAATTTGATTTTATTATAACCGGTGCCAAGTCCAGGTGGGCAATGGCGAAAGGTGGAAATAAGTAAATTAACAAGGGGATCTTGAATTGATTGCAACTAATTCAAAATCCCTAAAAGTTGAGTCAACCAAGCAAAAAGAGCATTCTAATTTGAATGAATTCTCCTCAATTAAAACTCTTCATAAACTAGAGAAACTTTCTTCCATTAATTAGAGATGTCAAAGTACATAGTTCTAATACAACTTTGGATCAAGCCTGCACTAGGGAACTGGAGGGGTCTTTCCAAAGGGTCACTACTCAAGACCTTGCTGACGTATGAAAGAGGCTAAATAACAACTCTGCAGACTCAAAATACAGACAAGAAAAAGAATCATGAAAGACAATATGCGATCAATAACATAAATTGCTTTCTCTCTCCTTTTTATCCTTGAAGATTTGCTCCAAAGGTAGCTTTGCTCCAACTTTGAAATCGTTTTCTAAAAGTAGATAAGATAAGATAATTTTATTAATGTCCGACTAATGACCACAAAAGTAGGTGAAAGGGACTGTTGAGTACAGTGATGTCAATAAAATGTAGGAGTACCAGAAGGTCTCCTATAAAATGCGAGATGCATAAAGTAAAGTGCAATAAGGTAGAGTAGTAGAGAGTGAGATCTACTTCGAAGCATGAAGAACCCTCGACCTCGAGCTCAAAGACCTCCTTTGATGATAGGAGAAGATCTAAGGACAAAGGAACCGGAAGAAAGGAGGTAGATCTGTCATGGAATGGATCCATCTCTCCTACCATTCGAGGTCGAATGAAGAAAACTGAGTATTGTCAGGTGTCCCATGGGGGGACTGGTGGAGTGCCTGGATTGTCCGCTGTGCTGTTGACTGGTAGAGATAGTGCACCGACGAGATCTGGGGGATTTCATCCGTCTCTTGGGAAGGGATCTAGTCTGGTCACGTCGCTGAGATCTCGTTGGATGAGGGAAGGTCCTACGGGTGCGTATTGATCTGGAGATCGAGGATGTGATGGTGTCGGTCTGTCTCTTAGTGCCCCTTTCTGAGGGTAGCACCGTGAAGAAGGAGGTGATCCGTCAAATAGGGTCTGGTCTCATAGGAGGCTGAAGAGTAGAGGACTTGTTTTTGCCAAAATATTAGTGCTTTGCTTTTCTAAAAGTATCATTCTTCATCCAATATTAGAAGTGTGTTTTTTTCAAAAATAACTGCAATGCTTTTAAAAATGATGAGACTTGCCTTTATAAACATAGCAAAAGCACCCTCTCCAAAATTAGCAGCAATATGCCTTTTCAAAGATAGAAAGGAATACCTCCTTTATAAATAACAAAAGCGCATGCCTTTGGCATGACATAATTGCAAAAGGATCACCCAAACTCACTATTCATGGCTCAATAAGGTTATGCCCAACAGACTTAAGACATGCCCTAAAACAACGCTCATAATGCTATATACGAACCACAATAACTACGCTTAACATGCACGAAAATCAATGGAAAAAGAAACTCGAGCAACATTGCTTGCATCTGCTATAATTGTTCCCTATATCATCCAAAGGTGGTGCTCAATGATGATACGAATAACAAGAACTCAAAAGCTCTCCTCCAAAGATGACCTTTCTCTTCTTAGATCTTGAAAACGGTGGTACAAAGAAGTCAAATCTAAGCTTGCTTGTCATCCAAGTATAATCTCTATGTGTTAGACCTTGCTTAAAGTGTAAGCAATCTTTGTTGGTAACTCCTCCATTCGAATGAATCCAAGACTTAGCTTAAAGAATAAGCTACCTTGGCACATAAATTTGCTAATGTTGATATATCTTGGAACAAGCTTGATGCCTCCAAACAACAATGGAAACAATTTTATTTGTCTCTAAGAAAGCAACGAACAATAGGAAGTGATGCTCCTTGAAATATCAGTACAAGATGCCTAGATGAAAGTACCCTTCTCCAAGCTAATATAATCCGCCAAAAGCTGAAACTCTCGGTTAAGGGCTAACATGAGTTGTTGATACGAGGTGCAGGTATTAGTGTTAGTAGGTACTATTGCCGCCTTATACACACCTGGGAGACGTGGAAGAAATCTTCAATCCACTCGGTGTGTCCTTGGGGGCAAGTGAGAGTTAAGGTGCTGTCACCTAATCCTCAACTCCTCCGTCTAGGCCAACTCCTAGTGAAGCCAAGGGGGGTAGTCCCTAACAAAATACTAAGGCTTTTAAGCTAAGTACAAAATTGAAATCTAGGAGTTTACTATACTTTCAAACCATCAACCATAAACTGAATAAAACATGAAATAAACATTCACCACGATATATAATCAAATGAGCATGTACTTGCATCAAAAGGATATTGAGAAACAATTGTTAGGTGCAAGTTTCATTTAAATTAGATATAAAACCAAACTTGAAATGAAGCCTGTGGCTTTGCTGAGTGTGAAAAATTGAGACCAGTGCCTTAAAGAGAATCGTGGGCAATGTAGTTCGAGTGTTTTATTAGGATAAATTAATGTTCAGTTAATGAAATGGTTTGGGCCTCCTTGGAGGTTAACTCTTTGCTTGGAAACTTGTGGAGAGCTTTACCGAAACCCAATGGTCTCACCAGTAAAACTCACTCAAAGTGCTGGATGTCCAAAACGGGTTGGAAGCCAGGTCCCGAGAGGGCCCGCCTTACTTCTCAGGTCACTTCAAGGCGTTTTCCCGCACATTAAGTTAACTACTTTGGGGGTTGTCCTAATTAAACTATCAACCACTGACCAGCACATCGTGTATGAACTTACTCCCAGCAGATCGAGACGAGCTCGCAACTGGAAGGGTCAGGAACCGCATTGAGAGCTGAGGGGAATTTGTTTATTTTATGACAGAAAAATAAATGTGAGACTAATTACTAAATCCACACTGACCAGGCCCCTTTCGAGGTCGCTGAGGGGATGGTATATTTTGTGACAAGAAAGTAAATGTGAGACTAATTACTAGATCCACACTGACCAGGCCCCTTTCGAGGTCGCTGAGGGGATGGTTTATTTGCCAAATTGAAATTGCGGAAATGAAACTAATCTAGCAATTAGTATTCTACTTGCAAAGGGAAAATTTAATCTAAGCTAAAAAAAAATTGCAAAAATGACACGACCACCGAACACACCGCTCCCCCCAGGGGGAATGAAGAGCGGGAACTTGTAGCCTCACTGATTTTATTATGATCTTTGCACAATTCTTATGGAAGTGACTTGTGACCATTCATTAGGGGGGTCACAAGCCTTTACAATGCTTTACAAAGATTTATGAAGTAAAAATGGTGCTCCCGGGGGTCCTGGATGCTCCTAATCCGCCCAAAACGGATAGAGTTTCCTCCTATCTGTTCGTCAACCTGCATAAAACAACGAACAAAGGATGATAAAAGATGTCCAAAAACACTTTGGAAGTGTCTTGGGTTATGAGTCAAATTCAAAAAAAAATTCTAAGTTAAATTCTACAAAATTCGGCAAACAAGGAACTAAGGAACTCAAGCTAGAAAGCTAGTTTCCTTAGGGTCTTTTGTGGCTGTTCTAAAACAGAAATATCAGAGCACTTAGATGCTATATTTATCAATGCAAACACTTTGGAAGATTACTATCTTTAACCCTCTAAAAATTTCAGAAAATTTTAGAGCAAAATGATGATCTTCCTATGCTAGATCTAGATTATAAAGATGATAATTGTAAAGAAAGAAATCAGATCTAAGCTACCACTTGCATGCATGAAAGAACTTATAATTTAGCTAAACAAAATAGATCTAAACATGCTTGCATATGTGTAAATGTAACCAATGAATTTGCTTTTTCAAGAGAAGGAGAGAAAGAGCAAACTTGTGCTTTTAGAATGTATTGGGCAGTGGAGTACTTCTTGATGGATTGTGGAGGGATCTTCTTCAAAGACTTGGAAGAGAGGAAGAGTCAAACTAGATCATCCGCTTCTCCAAGTTGAGATATCAATCACTTCGGTTGCTTACAAAAAGGTTAGAAAATAGTATCACCTACAAGAGAGATCTTTTAACACAATTTGTTAAACCAAACATATATTGTATCCAAAACCACTCAAGTAAATAAATAGCAAGATAACTAATCAAACTAGCTTAGCAATCTTACCCTATTGAGTAATAGTACTCCTAATAAGGCCACATTAACCAAAATATCAAAGTAGTAAACAACAAAATGATATCACCTCATACATATGGCATCCACACACTTGGCCAATCCACCAATTTGACCTCCAAAGTCTTTTTTTTATTCCAAAATATGAGAAAGAGTATTACAATAGCAATAGTACACAAGGCTTTTCTTCTCAAGCTCCAACTAGCTAAGAATGAGATAGAAAGCTCTTATTTATAATTATTTGGGTGGAGTTCCCAATGAGGGGGGCGCATGGCATCTCAAAGGAGGGCGCACCATGTGGTAAGAGGAGGGCTGCCAAGTGTGGGATGAGGGCTGCCACCTCTCCCACACTCAACAAATGTCAAACCAAGCTCAAGGGGAAAGGAGGGTGCGCCACCTCTTAAGAGTGTGGGCTGCCACCTCAAGGGTGCGCCACCTCTCCAAGAGGGGCACACCTTCTAATACACATGTGCAAAAATCTCTTCAACCAAATCTTCAATCACTTGCCAATTAACTTGGGTTTGTCTCCTTTGACCTTTAGCTTGACTTTGTGCCTTTATTGTGTCTTCAATCTTGTCCCCACATATCTTTTTATTTTTGCCTTGGCTGATTTTTATTGAATTAAAATGACCTTTTTGGGTTTTTGAGAGTAAAATCAATTTTAAGTGATTAAAATCACTAATTTTACT
>JASDQU010714224.1:6250-24455 GCA_032191745.1 Picea mariana
TAGGTATCTTGCTTGCTTTGTTTTAAACCAGTCGGCCAAAATTTCAGCCTGATCATTAGAAGGCAATGCTAGAACCAGGTAAATGAGTGCAGATTCTATGCTTTGACAGAGATCATTATCCATTTGGTAAGGCATTTTCTCATAAAAAAATTGTAGGTCAAGTTGTGGCTTTGTTTCCCTTATAAAGGGTAACTAAAGTTTCACCAGATGTGTTCACCTTGGAGCAGAAAGGATTACATTGCTATATCCCACTACTTCCAAAACCTTTCCTGTAATTTCAATCATCTTCAATTTTGTTTCCATAAGCATGACCTAAATATTATATCCTTAGCTATGTAAAAAAAAGGTTATCTGAAGCTTCTGTCCACTTGCTGGCAAAATTAGTTAAAAGATCCATCTTAGGCAAAATGTTACACAACCATAAGAAGTCAGCCAAAAAAATTTAAAATGTGATTTTCGTGGTCCTCTAGGACATCTTCTGTGTCAGATAACATAGATGCCATTTTCCTTTTAAAAATGGCAAACAACTCCGATACATGCTTTTTCACTTCATACTTTATATTTTCATCTACTGCAAGGAGAGGTGCATCATCATCTTCAACAAGCATATACTCTACCTGCTCTTGTGCAGATGCTTTGAGTTCTTCTAGAGAAGCTGGCAAATCAAAACGTTTACTGTCAACTTGAATTGCAACATGTATTGCAGAGCGAAACACATTTCTTACTGCATTTGAGTCAATTGGTTGAAGTCTAGAAAGGATGGGAATGACTTCTGAACCTAGGTTTAGAAGGGTTCTTATAATTTCTTCCTCTTCATGTTCCTCCCAGGGAACTACCTCCAAATATTGAACACACTTTGAAATTATTTGATCACTACCAAGTTTGGTGGCTACTTTAAGAATGTTGAGAGCCATTTTTACATTCTGCCACAAATCTGTAACCAGATTGTTGCCCAGATAAAATCCTTAAAATGTTCACATGATTATCATAGTCAGATTCATAGCAGTAAACTTCAATACAATTACGAGAATCCAGAAATTGGGATATGTGCTAGTCATCTGAAAGACGCTCTGCAAAATAATTGCTTTGTTTTACTAAAATTTCTTAATGGCAGTAAAACCAGTCGTCTCTGCCATCCCTTGTCCTCAATCTCACAATTACATTATTGGTGGAACGATCCCCAATTTTTTCAATGCTGTATTCTCTTTTGCCATGGAAAAATGAAAGCTATTTTAGATTCATACTAGACAGAAATAGTAACTTGATGGGAAGTTGACACACTCCAACCTCATCCAATCGAAAGGTAACTCATTAGATATCATGTCTTAAAGAGAAACAAGTATAACATCATCATCACACGAATGCTCTTGTCTTCTAAGGTTTTCTTCAATAAATCCTTCAGTCCTTTGTTCACAAGAGGTCTAGTAAGAATCTTTGATTATAAAGACCATGTTGATAAGAAGATGTAACCTGCATTTTATCCTCAAAATCTCCCGGCTGTCCTCTCTATTACAGAGAAACTACAACACTCTTCTTAAATATTGTAAATCTACGGAAACATAGGGTACACAGGGCTAATAACTGAAAAATGAGACCCTGGCCATCCACTGAACTGGTCTTCTAAAACCATCAAAATATGTCAAAGGAAAGTGTGTAAAAACCACAAAGACAAATGCACACGTGATAGCTCCAACAAGCAAGGCGTGTAGAATGGGAGTTTGACTAAAGAACTCAGCACAAACATAGATACCAAATGTGATCCCAACACCTACAACATCTTTTGAATTAGTTTTGTAACAAAAATACGGATGAGAATTGGTCTCATAACCAAAAGAAACTGACACAAAACCATTTCCCTAATTGGACTGCAAATGTTACGGGGGAAGATATTCATTAACCAAATCTCTAATAAATCGAATGATAATATCGTCGGACGTCAATGCAACAGGTGTGTGATCATATCCTGACCAGTTTTCTCCAGATACATATACTAACATAGGTAAATGGATATCCATGTTAGTAAGGTCAATGATCCCCACATGCTAGGCTTATAGTTAGGATATTTAATTCCGGTGTTATCTTCTCTTGATAATAAATTAACACTCCCAAAAAATCCGTTTATGGATTTTGAATGCCAATATTTGGCTATACAATTCATAGGTTTGTCCATTTAGAGATTGTTCTTTTAATATTCCAGCGGCGTGTGACCACTTTTTAGTTTTTGATCGATTGTTTGCTGCAGGAGGTTAAAGCTCCAACAAAAATCCCAAGAAGCTAAAAATGAAACGGTTTCTATATCCGACAGGCCAAGGATTTGAAGAGCTAGCAGAGGCAGTGGGACAAGACTAGGAAGGCATAGCATGCATACAATCAAGTCTGACTTCATCGACATGGAAGGATAATTCTTCTTCAGATTATACAAGTAGAGCGAACATCTCCCTCCAGAAGTCAAGAAGGATTGCAATTTGATCATTCACGCAAGATATCATTCTTGGGAAAGAATGAAGTTTCAACACTCAGGAGTGTAGGGGCAAGGGCCGCATTGACAGTGGGTCCATTGGCTCCATATTTTTTCAAAAAATACTACCATTACCGCATTTAGTCAGACCCTAGCATGTCGAAGCAGGCGGTGAAACATTCAATCGAAGTTCTGGCAGTGTGGGATGGCCAACTTCTGCACAAGAGAAGCTCTACAACGAAGGTTTTCCAGATGCATTTTATTCATTTTTGTATGCAGATCTTATTCTAGGTTGAAGGTGGGTCATGCAAACAATGAACAACCTATACCTCTTGCACAGGCAACTAGGGTTTCTGTGTTTTGTGTTTTTTTTTTGAGTTTTTTTTAGTTTTAATGAATTTTTTTATGTTTTTTTTTTATGTTTTGCAGGTTTCGGTGTGGGCGTAAGCTTCAAAGGATGTGCACAATACAATCAATAACAAGCTTAAAAAAAAATTTATATTAAAAGAACATAACCGTAATTTTTAAGTTTTGTTTTGTTTTTGTTTTTTTTAATTTATTTATTTAGTTATTTTTTATTTGTTGCGTTATTAATTTAAAAAGGAAAAACAAAGATTGGAATTTCAGAAAAAAATTGTTTTTTTAGCAAATGGGGATCCCAAGTCGAAAATGAAAGCAATTTTTTTAATATGTTATTTTTCCTAAAAACATTAGAGACATCCTACTTTCTAATCCTCGAGATCGCACTAAGCGCAGAGGAGAGCATACTTATTGAAAGTAAAAAACTAAAAATAATATGTTTTATTCCTTTGAACCTACCTACCCTACTTCTAATTGGAAGTTAGAAATTGATTAAGTGTAGTCAAAGATCCAATGTAACCATGAGGGAAACAATAATAAGAATATGTTCATTGTGAATGTCGCAAAGGATAATCGAAAATAGACGTAAACGTGCAAAATTGACGGTTGAAATTGTAAATTAACAAAATAAAAAGAAAAATTGAATGGATCTGACCTGATACCTACTTGAAACCATCATTCGATAAGGATTTTGTAGGCATAGTTTTCACTTCTTAGATCGTGTCGCAATTCCTCATTATCCTCCTCGATCTCCTACTCGCATAATTGTTCGTCATCAGATGTGCAGAGTTCTTTGTAAGTTGTTTCATCATTTTCCTCTAGAGGAGTAATTAAGTTTTCAGCTGCTGTCAAGATCTCCTCTTCCCAAGAAGAAGGGATCCCAACTTTTGCTAGGATCTGAGTGAGTTGTTCTAAACTTATGCTCATTGAAAAATCATTTTAATGAAAATCAAACCAAATACAAAAAAAAAAACGAAAATGAAAAACTAGTACGAAACAAGTGCAAAACAAGTGTGAAATGAACTAGTACTAAATAAGTGCAAAATCAAAACAAAACTAAAGATAAACATGTACGAAATCAAAAGTGAACAAAAACTAATTCACAATCCAAACTTTACACTACAAAAATGTAAAATGCAAAAGCATACTAAAAACAAACTTGCAAGAAAAATAATTACAAAATCAAACTAATTTGCAAAATAAAACATGCTTGGCTTTGGATATGGACCCACTAAAGTGGAAGTGCAAGTTCTTACCTTTCGTCTTACAACACTGTCCTCCCCCAAGCTATTCATAAAACAAATTTCAAACAACTAGAAATAGAAATTCCTAAACTATAACCCTTTTAACACCTCCCCGGCAACGCCGCCAAAATGTCGAGCAAATTATATGATAGTAATTCTGATATAAATTATCAATGTGGATTTGTAATCTTATGAGATGAATGCAAGGTATATGCATGGTAAGAGGATTTCTAATCTATGCTAATGATTGAAAAGAAGCATGTTAAACTATTGTCATTGAATCTAAATCTAAGAAAGCACATAATATGCAACTAATCTATGAAAGGAAACTATCCTAATGTTACATAAACTTGAGACTAAAACTAAATCTATGAAATCATATGAGACATAATCTAACTATGAAAGCAAAAAACTTAATCTAACTACGAAAGCATGAAATCTACAATTAATATATGAAAACATAAAAATGTGTAAATTAAATCTAATGAAAGCATTTTAAAAATATCTACAACAACACATACAAAAAGGTAAAACACAAACCACTATGAGAAAGTAAAATCTTGCATTAAAACAATCCAATACATGACAAATAATGAAAATCACTATCTCAAAACTACAAGACTATGAATCAAAGCTCAATCACTCTATTCTTCTATTCCCTATTCTAGAGACAGGCCTCCTCCAAAATGAGGAGAGAACACTCTTATTTATACATGAATGAAGATAACAAACTCATAATTACAAATCCACTTTTCTCTCAACCTATCCCTTCAAATCCTCCACAAATATCTTAGATAAGATATTCTATCCATGATCTTCTCCTTGATGTTAGCTTGAATGATTATCTGCAAATCAAAGCTTGAAGATGAAATTCGAATTTGAAGCTAGGTGGTGATTTTCAACTTTGTGAAAATCTTCAAATATGCCTGTAGTCATCACAAAACTCATCCAAATTTGAGATATAATGAAAATATGTTAATTTTCTAATATTTAGTCACAAATTCTCTTAAAAATACTCAAAATAAATAATTTGGAAAATGGAAATGTAAACCCATACGTTTTTTTGAAAGTGATGATAATTAATGGTTTTATGGAATAATGAAATGGAAATAAAGGTGATAAATGGTATACGAAAGATGAATAAAGTGTCGTATTTTTGCGACCCAACATTCAATGACCCGATTAGTGAAGGGATTGAAGTCTACATGGATGACTTCACTCCTTATGGTGATGATTTCGACCAAGCACTGAATAATATGGAAAAAGTACTGGAACGACGCATTGCTACCAGGCTATGTCTAAGCCACTAAAAATGTCACATGATGATGACAGAAGGTGTGGTACTAGGGAATTATATTTCTGCAGATGGAATTAGAGTAGATCCAACAAAAATGGAGGTAATTCGTAATCTACCTACACCACACACACAAATAGATGTACGTAGTTTCCTTGGTGCTTCTGGAAACTATCGTAGATTTATGGAAAATTTTGCAAGAACCACTGCACCTTTACATGCTCTCACTGGCAATGTGGAGTTTCACTGGTTTGACAAGTGTGATGTGGCATTTGCAGGACTCAAAACATTGATATCAAAATCATCATTGTTAAGGGGACCAAATTGGGAAATACCATTTCACATCTCCACCGATGCATCAGATATTTCCATAGGTGTCGTCCTTCGACAGGAAGAAGACAAGAAACCTTACACTATTTATTTCATTAGCAAGAATATTACTCCAGCTAAACTTAATTACATAGTAACATAAAAAGAATTTTTAGTTATTATACACACCATCAATAAATTTAGCCATTATTTAATAGGCTATCCCATTATTATGTATACTAATCATTCTGCTATTAGATATGTAGCTAATAAACCAATTACTAATGGATGGGTCAATCGGTGGTTATTACTATTGCAGGAATTTGACATCACTATAAAAGATTGACCCGAGAGAGAAAATGTTGTTGCAGTCTTCCTATCCTGCATACCCAAAACAAACGATTCCTTAAAAATTGAAGATCAATTTCCAGATGAGTCCAGACGAGCATTTATTTTTCATTACCACAAATCCACCTTGGTATGCTGATGTGGAAAATTATCTGGCAACGTGAAGATTACTGGCACATCTATCATCAAGGGAAAGAAAACCAATCGTCCAACGTAGCGCACGATTCACTTGGATCAATGGATATCTCTTCCATCGAGGAGCTAATCTCCAGATCCACAGATGCATACGAGATGATGAAATCTACAACATACTAAAGGAAAGACATAATGAACCCTGTGGTGGGAATTTTGTAGACTGCAGGACTAGACACAAAATTTTACATATGGGTTACTATTGGCCCTCAATATTTAGAGATGAGAAGAAATATGTCCCGACCTGTGACAGCTGTCAACGGATGGGAAAACCAGGTCATGTGGATGAAATTCCCTTGAAAGAACAAATAGTCGTAGAACCATTTGAAATATGGGCACTAGACTTCATCGGCCCCTTCAATCCAAATTCAAATCAGAAGGCCTATATTCTAGTAGTTATTGACTACATGACTAAATTGATAGAGGCAAAAGCCCTACCAAATGCAATAGAAAAGGTAGTCATCAAATTTATGTTCAAATTATTTGTACACTATGGACTACCCAGGGAAGTAATCATTGATGGGGGGTCACAATTTACAGCTCATCGAATCACCACTACCATCGAAAATTTCATATTAAGCACACAGTTACTTCTCCATATCACCCACAGGAAAACAGGCAAGTAGAAAGAATAAATAAGATCCTGGAGTAAATATTGACAAAGATTGTCTCAACTAACCAACATAATTGGGCTACTGAGCTTCCAAATGACTTATGGGATTATCAAACAACATGGCGTAACACCACTGGCTACTCTCCCTATCACCTAGTTTGAGATTAAAACCCTAAGGATGGCCCAAGAAATTGGACTAGATCTAACAGTGGCACATAGATAGTACCTTAAACAACTCAATGAATTGGATGAAGCACGCCTATCTGTTATGGAGCTCAAAGTTTTTATTCAGCAACAAAGAGCGACCTGGCATGACAAGCATAGCAAGAAGAAATCATTCAATAAGGGTGATTGGGCACTTCTCTACGACTCCAGATTTCTCGATTTTTTGGGAAAGTTACAGACACGATGGCTGGGACCATATGAAATTGAGGAAGTCCATGATAATGGCATGGTCACTTTAAGCACCATCGATGGCTCTGGATCTTCATTTATGGTTAATGGACACTGTCTACGACTTTACCATCATCCTCCTTCAAAAGAATCTTTCTACTAGGAAGTAAGTAGAGATCCTACTGTTCAAATTTTGGTTGGCTGGGAAGGTAACCCAGCCACCCCAACTCCATAAATGATGAATTTTGTTGACACTATACATATTGTATATAGTTTTCATTTAGTATTAGTTTTTCTTTTTTCTTTCATTTTTTTGAGATAGGGAGGATAACTGTAATCAACACAATTAGCACTCTTTTCTATTTCACACTCTTGATTTATCCTATCACGCAGACCCAGTCTTTCACAGAAAAATGAATATGTCATACTTCACAGTTGTAATAGGGTAACCATAATAAAATCATGACATCAACAGACCATCCCATACTCGATTTTAAAATAAACTGACCCACAATAATTGAATGAATTTAGTTGATGACTAATCAACCCTAGATTCAACAAGAGATCAAATTTTTCCATGTGGAAGTCTCCAAAATCATCCATAGAGATGGTTAAAAATTAACGATTCTTGTTCATTTGAAAGGAACAATTGTTGTTCCTTCACACGATTGTTGTTCATTTAAAAGGAACAATTGTTGTCCCTTCGCATGATTACTACTCAATTGAAAGGAACAACTGTTGTCCCTTCTCGTGACTGTTGTTCCTTCTCGCGATTGTTGTTCCTTCTCATAACTTGTCTTTCCTTTCTGTCATTTCTGTTCAAACACTAGTCATTCCTTTGGGGTATGCCTTTCATCAAATAATTTTCACCACCACTATTTCTAACTGTTGTCACATTGATCTGTCATTATTTTGTGGATTATCTCCCATACCTTATCGAATTTTTTTTTGGATTAATCTCTTCGAAATATCTTAAACCTTGCTCATAATCGGTCGCCACCATAATTTGTTTCTTTTTCCTATATACATACAAATATACCTGAATGATATTTTTCCTTCATATTATAAAGAGNCTTTTTCCTATATACATACAAATATACCTGAATGATATTTTGCCTTCATATTATAAAGAGTCTTAAGCACACTTTTACTTGGCATATTTACACTTCCTTACACCATCCCTTACACTTAAGGAGTAGATGAGCCTCCCTTGATACACATCTAAAAAAAAAAAACAAGCAATAATATTTTTCCCACAAAGAATAGGGGGTCTCATCACGAGCCAACCTACCACGATCATAGGATACTAACCTAAGTGAAATTACCACTATGGCTACCACACCAAGGCAATAGCCTTTGACATTTTCTTTTGTCAAAGGACAAGAGGTCTCATCACAAGCTGGCTTGTTTGCTTAAGTTACAATCTAGTGACTGACATTATCATCATCTAGCTACTAAAACAGGATAATGGTCTTTTTTCGGGAATAAAGATAAGTAATAAAAATTTTCCACAAAGAATAGGGGGTCTCATCACGAGCCAACCTACCATGATCATAGGATACTAAACTAAGTGACATTCCCACTATGGCTACCACACCAGGGCAATGGCCTTTGGCATTTTTTCTTTTGTCAAAGGACAAGAGGTCTCATCACGAGATGGATTGTTCACTTAAGTTACAATATAGTGAGTGGAATTATCATCATCTGGTTACCAAACCAGGATAATGGTCTTTTTTGGGAAAATACGTTCAATTATTTATTAAGGATATGGGCTCATATATGGGTTAAAAGGAAACCCTGCCAATGCTATGGATGCCTGTTGGTAGTAGTGGCTCTGCCTTTCAGATGGAAGTTTATCTAAAAAACACCAAGTTTATGTGTACCTATAGATTTCCTTTATTCAAATCATAAGGCTATCATATCAGTTATACTCAATAACCTGGGAAAAGTAACAATATTATGATGTGTGGAATATTCTTTTTTTACAAATAGATTTAATTTATTTTTGGTTTATTTATCCATAAAACATTATTGATCATTGGTACAATAAATTCGTAATTCCCACGAAAGGAATATCGTTTAATGATTTCCAATTTAAAGTGTTTTTTGAAAATTATACGTGATTAGTCCCCATCGGCGGCAGCAACGCAATTACTACCTCTCACCAGAAATACCTATACTCATTACATTCGCCTATGCTAACGGTCGAGGACGAACTCTACATTAATGAGGGGAGTGGATACTCATCACGCTTTCCGATAAGATGTAATGATTGTAATAAATGGAAAACCCATATTCCCATACACTTGTTGTTCACCGATATGTTCCATTTTTGGCAATTATTCCTCCAAGCTGGTCTAACCAAATTTGCAACTAGGAACGATAGTCGTTGTTACTTTCTCACAGAAGATATGGGTGGCTGAAGCATGCATAGGGAGCCAACATTACTACAGGTAACAAAGAAGACAAGTGAAATCCTACACCGCTTAGGGTGGATGAAGTACTTCAATCGTTTGCAAGGGTCTGATACAAACATCATGCTTGAATTATTTCAGAATCTGCAGGGAGAAATCTCCATAGTTTGGGGAATATGAATTCCAGTTACTCTAGAAATTGTAGCAGAGGTTATAGGTCTCCCTAACATGGGCATTCAATGTACAGGAAGATATACAATGCTCAAGGAAGCTATAGAATCTTTCGTAGACCCTGGAAAACAGTTGGACAAAAAGGGAAAGGGACTTAACCCCAACACCCTCAACAAACCATGGAAAGAACTGGTAGGGGTATTTCATAGGTACATCACCTGTGATGGATGATACAATGCAATCCAACCACGCCACCTCAAACTTCTAGCAGCACTCAAACAACAGCTAGTAATCAATCTACCCTTCTTCCTAAATGCCCTGTTACATGAGGTTGACTTAAGAACACAAAATTCCAAGGATCCTGTAACTGTTATCAACCATCATGGATTATCTAAATTGATAGTAAGTAAGGCACTGATTCAAACCCAATTGACCTGGGATAATCTTATTGGGGCTAATAAACCTCTATAACTTGAACAACTTGAATTATGTCATAAAAACCCATTACAAGAAACTGAAGAAATACATGGAGAGGAGGCCACTGCCCAAATAGAAGTTTCACCTCCTCAACCCGAAGTCGAGGCATATCCTTTTCAAATGTCAAAGGTTCAGACCTCATAGACAGAGGCTCAAACCTCACAGATAATGGCTCAAACCCCATAAACAAGGCCACTAACCAGAAAGAGAAAAGAGAAATGGATGCTCCTAAAACCCCCATTGAGAGAATAGGGAGAAACAGATGAACAAGAAACCCTGAAGAAGTTCACAACATAACAGAGAAACCCTTATAGGAAAATGACCAAGGTATTGAGCATACAAAACAAACTTCACAGGGAAACAATCAAGAAGACACCCAACTAGCATCAGAGCATATGGCAGAACAATGCTTGAAAAGCTATGAAGAAGAAATAGATCAGGTTTTAGGGAGCTTAGGAGCTTCAATTGACAGAGATAAATATAAAGGATATCAGGAATGAGCCTCTTCTTCAAATCCATCTGAAAATTTCCCTGATATTGAAATGTCATTTCCTGAGGACACATCATATGAAGAACCACATCCTGAGGAAAGAAGCCATCTTGAATAGATAGAGCACTTGGAAGGAATAGAAGAATAGCTACCTACTGATGAGAATAAGGAAGACCTTGAGTCTCCTTACCATGGATGATTTTAGGGGCTAAGTTTCCTAAAAGAACGGTCACCACAAACTCTATGGGAACACAGACAGACCCTGAAGAGATAACAGTAGAGGATGCAGTAGCTCAAAATGAGGAGGTAATTCCTTCATAAACTATTGATGCTGAAGTACAAACATATACCCTAGTCTAAGAGGAAATACCTCAATTACTCAAACAAGACCCCACCATTAGGAGATTGGAGGAAGAATTGATACACTCCCAACAGATCTTGATTCAAAGTAGGAATGAATTGACAAGTATGGCAGAGCATCTAGCATTCAAATCTCAGGAATAGAATTTCATCGTTGATAGATTGGAAACATAGCTTATACAAGCTAAACAAGAATTAAATCAATCCAGAGATGAGATGGGCATTATAGAATAATATCGAGCATCTCAGTCTCAGGAATAGGAAGTTGTTATTGATAGGCTAAAGGTTGAGTTGGTACAAGCTCAACAAGCCTTAACTCAATCCAGAGAAGAAATGATCGCTAGGGATGAGCATCAAAAGGTTGTTAAACAACAAAATGATATGTTAGCAACATAAAGTGAAACATATGCTGAGCTCACCAAAGCCCAAGAAAAGGTTAAGAAAATGTAAAGAGAATTTGAAAAAGCTTTGGAGAAAATCAAGCGAATTTGTGATGTTTACTCTAATGCAATCAATTGTAGAGCCCCTGCCACCAATTATACCCTATTCTTGTTGGAATGTTACCCATTGTTAAGGGTAAATAACATTAGAGCAGGTAATTTTATTACATTTTCCATTGTCCCTGACTTCATTTCATGTTTTAGAGAGAAGGAAGAAAAGGTGCAGTATTTTCTATGTGAATTATACTTCCATAATTTCATTTTGTAAGAAGATAGGAAAAATAACCTTGGTAGCTTTATTGGAGACATTCAGTTCTAGGCATTCCTGTCCTTTACTAAAAACCAATTTAGATGGGGCAAGGCCCACAATAATTTTATAAAGAGGGAAACAGGGTTAGATCTTTGGATCAGAGGAGAACCTCTCAAGTCCTTTCCAACCATTCTGAAACATAGACCCTTTATGAAAAGGTGGGGGGTCAGAGATTCTCTATCCCCCATCCATCGACAGGTTATTCGTTCAGCCATCATATACTTTAGAGAACTCAAATAAGAATCCCTTGGTGCTTCGAAGATGAGATGGGATGCATCCTCTAATGAAGTCAAAATTGGAGAGCCCTTTGGGTTCAAGAATTTCTTTCCAGCTACCTACAGAGTAGAAAGGTATTCTAGTCTGCTCCTGGAAAAAGGACCTACTTGGATTGGATGCAGGTATAATCCCCCTATCCTCTGGTTTCCTCTAAAAAGTTACCAGAAGGGTTATCAAATTAACAAGAAAAGGGAGGATGTTTCTTTTGAGGATCTAAAAAGAAGTATCGTGTTTAGGAGACCTGGTGAACCAACTTTCCCTCCTTACAACATCACTTCTTTACATGTAAGATCTTAGCTTGCATGAGTACATGCAAGAAGGTAAGCTGGGGGGTATGTTGGGTTATGAAAAAGGTACAAATATCCTCCTTATTCACACAGTTTGTGATACAATCTTGAGTGACTTTTCTGTTAATTAGGGATAAATAGAATGGAAAATGATTAATATGTGTTCTAGTGATATTACTAAAGTCATGATGAATGAATTCTAAAATACGGTTGGAATTGTTTGATTTTGTTACAGGATTGGTTAAATATTGTCAAAAATGAAATAGCAAAGGATATCTTGAAGATGTGTGAGCCATTGGAGGTTAAGGACTTTTGGCACAAAAGAAGTTTTAAAGAAGATTCAATTTTCTATATTGTAACTTTATAATAAGTAAAGCAATCTTGAGGATCTTCTGATCCTCGGAATGGCTTGATTTACTTAGATTATTATATATATAGAGGATAATAGATCCTAGAAGACAATCTAAGAATTACGTTCAAGTATTTAGACTTAGAGTTACTCTGGACAAGACGCTTTTGTGAATGATGTACCAGCTATGAAGCTAATAAAATAATTGATCATTTTCACCATTTCTATATACCGAGTTTCTCATAGAAGTTCTTCTAAGGACCAAGGGCCCAGTCTAAAGGAGCTACTGTTTTAGCTGTAATTGCATCATTTTGATTTCTGTTCAGTTTGATTTTTTATTTACGATTCAATTCCCTTTCACAATAGTTAATACGAATGCATAAGTGTGTTAATTATTCCATACGATTTGCATACATAAGATATATATCTCTCGAGTGTTGATGTTTACTGATTCCAATTTCAATTACTGTAGTTTTATGCTTAACAGTTCCTCATGTTTTCATATGCGTTGTTCCTTTTACTTAAGATTCACATTAGTTGTTCCTTTCGAATAGGTTACAATTGTCGTTCCTTTTAGTTAAAGTTACAATTGTTGTTCCTTTCCATTCAATTATGATTGTTGTTCCTTATGAGTAGATTACAATTGCAGTTTCTTCCTATTAGAATAGTTCACTATTTCCTTTCCAACAATTCAATTCCTAGTTAATAGTCAATTCTGCAAGTCTTTACTCAAATTCAATCATTTCTTTTCAGTTAAATGAATTTAGCAAGATAGCTAGTTCCTTTTCATTCACAACATTTTAGTGATTAGATTTCAATTCCGTTAAATAAGATCTTAATCTTAGAATCTTTAAATGAACATTTGAGGAACTTGATTGTGGAAAAACTCAGGTTCTCTTTAGCTATGTGATTTCAGCCTCTACAAGCTATCTGCATAGACATTGCTGATGTTCTTGAGATAAAAAATGAATCCTCGGGTTGATAAATTAATGTTAAAACTAAGGTTGTTTTAGGACATCTTTAGACACCAACACCAGTCTAAGGAATTTCCAGTGAAAAACTGATCTTCAAATTTTTCCTAAGGGAGTAGGATTTTTTGTACCTGTTATCCCATAAGACGCTAAAATATACATGGACGGGGAGTTCCGAGACATTCCAACTCAAGTTCATTCCAGAAAAAACATTTGTAGTGCAGATGACGTCTAATAAATAAGAATCCATGTAGAAGGATGGAGTCTCTCCTTATTTCGGCATCTGAGCCTGTTGTATGAAAATGCTCAGATGCTCGGAAATGATGGAACCCCAGTTAATACATCTCCCAGAAATGGCTACAGTATAATCTAGAGGCATCTAAGCCTCTGAAAACCTGGAGCAATCTTTTTCCCCATACAACCGATAGATAAGGGCCATTAGATAGATATACGACTCCCTTAAGTTGGTAGTTTGGTACTAGCCAGAGGTCCGATTGGTGGACATTTTATCCTCTTTCCACCATGAATCCATCACCTAGCCAGTGTCATGGTGCACGCAAAAGTTGATGAAGAAATCAGTGTTCGGTCACTCTTCCAGGTCTCTAAGCTTGTAATAATTCTGCACTTCTAATGGAAGGAAAACCTCGACACACTCCCCATTGTCGTCATTTATCAGGAACTTCTCTATGTCTGTGTGGATGATGATACATTGTATCAGTTCTATACATGGGAACATCAGGTTCCTTCTCACTACTATGTGCAGGTATGACAGTCTGATATTTGGAAAAAAATTCTAGTCGAGCTTTCTTATGTCGGGGTCGTTGTGCGGGGTATATTCTAGGAATTCTTGTCGGTTGATCTTATTGAAGAGATATCCCTAGTGTGAGAGTTTCTCCTTTCCCCATGTGTTTTCCTCTATGTCTCCAAAGGCCGGAGATTCAGTGAAAATATTCTTGGTGGATGTTCTGATGACTAGTTTCGGCCTTTAAGAAAATTCTAATTGTTTTGTTGGCCCGGGGGACGAGCCTTCTCCTACCTATGGTTATTTCTTCTTGGGCACCCTTGGTGATCGCCTAGTACTTAGTTTCTTTTGAGTAATTATTCATGCACCCGAAATTCTAAATCATGTTTTTCTTTCAATTTTTATTTCAAAGTAGATATTTGTATTTCACATTTTTTGGAATAAATATATTGAAGGCTTGAAAGGAAACCAAACACTAACATAACCAATTTAGTGTTGGACTATCATAGTGAGTACTTCCATTAATGGTATAATGAATACTTCCATTAATGGTAGGTGTCATATGAATGGCATTAGTGAATACTTCCAATGTGCAGAGGATTGATAATTTCCAGATCAACCATTTTCTACCATTTTCGATACATAAAAATTTATATCAATATAAATTTTAATGAAAATCGCTTACTTATATTAAAGTGTATTTTAATTTTACATTCTAAATCATGTTTTTATTTCAATTTTTATTACAAAGTACACATTTTTATTTGACATTTTCTTGAATAAATATATTGAAAGCTCGAAAAGAAACCAAAGACTAATATAACCGGTTTAGTGTTGAATTGCCATTTCATTGTGAAATTTCATAAGAAACTATAAAATTTGATGACCTGTTTTGACTATTTTCAAGTTAGAAACTATACTTTTTATTTCACATTTTCTTGAATAAATATATTGAAAACTCGAAAAGAAACCAAAGACTAACATAACCGGCTTATTGTTGGACTGACATTTCATTGTGAAATTTCATAAGAAACTATAAAATTTGATGACTTGTTTTGACTATTGTCAACCATATTTCCAAATCAAACAAAATTTAAATTATAAGTTAGAAACTATAATTTGATAACTACCCAAATCTCCCATCACTACACAATCAACTCCACACAGGATCAACTCTACTTCACAAAGTACAATGACGTTTATAAATAAAATGAAATAAAACATTTTTAATTTTAACATGGTATCGTAAAACATAAATTAACATTTTGTTTTTGTAAATAAAGTAGGATCCTTATATAAATAAATTCTTATTAAATCCTTCTGATATCAAAAAATTACATATATCAAGGTAAACAATGAGACAGTGGTTGCATCACCCAGATGAGAAACCAATGCTTGCACTTGTCCAAACAGTTCACAATTGCAGAAAAATAAACGAAGGTGCCTTGTGGGGCTAGATCCAAGAGAAGTAATCCGTCTAAAGACATAACAAATCCAAGAATCAAAACTAATCATCAAGAGCTTGGGCCTGGCTAATGTTCTGTCTAAAGATCAAACGCAATGTCTGAGGATGAAGTCCCTGTGTCCGGAGTGGTGTGAAGGAGAGTGTAGATTATAGTCTCCAAGCACTCCTCACGATGCCCACGAAGTTCATCTCTGATCAACAAATCCTTCAAGTCACGCCTGACTTAGACACAGTAAAACTGGTTTCTATTCAATAAGAAAATAAGTTGAAACTATAAAATGCAATAGAAACAAGATTTCTAGAATGGTGGTGTCTTATCTCTGAGAAGATATGTGAAGGTTGCGCTCATTCACAAGAAGATGATTAAAATGAGTCTCTCAAGGCCTTTTTACAATAAAATGAATGTCCAAAACCCTAGAAATCCAAAAAACCTAACCCTAGGAGATGAAGCACCAAAAGTCATGTGGGCCCCGTTTGGGTAATCTAGTACATCAACTTCCCGGGGCCATAACTTTTGCATACGATCTTCGTTTTAGGTGCACGATATCATGTTGGAAAGGTATATCTGAGGAATGTGGTGAGCCCTAAAAAAAATTTTTTAGGGCCTCAAAATGGCCCCGCAAGTTAGGGACCCAAAAACTGGGGAACAAACTGTGAAACTGAGAAACTCCCAAAATGAGCCAGTTGGAATAGTTGGGAGGCCACCGAAATCCATCTAAATCACATTGTTAACAAAATCATGATTCTTGGATCGTGCAATCATGTTACAATTATTAAAAAGTTGTCTCAAAAGATGGGATTTGGCTCATTCTCTTCATGTGTAATATCACCTAAGAGTCTTCTCAATCATAAAATGTGACATGTTGTTGATGTAGTTTCTAAATACTCTACTTCAATACTTTATTCTTCTTGAGGAATTTTTTTCTTCACACTCTTGTTTAGAGATATATTTAGTATATAAAATAACAAAGAAACAACTTTTACCCAAAATTCATTTGAGAGTGTTTTATCCTTAAGAATACTTACAATCATATTCATTATGGTCTTGTTATTCCTTTCAACTACTCCATTTTACTATGGGAGTGTACCTTGTTGTAAACTACTTGGTGATTCCTTGTATCCTACAAAATGCTACAAATTATTTGGAATCATACTGACCACCTCCATCTGCTTTGAGTACCTTAATGTACTTCCCACTTTGTTTCTCTGCCATGGATTTGAATTCTTTGAATTTTCCAAATGTTTGTGGTTTGTTCTAGAAAAAATATACCTAGGTCATATAGTTAAAATTATTGATAAATATAAAAAAAAAAAATTACCTTCTATTGATTCTATTTGCATCAAACCACAAATATGTGTGTGTACTAGTTCAACTTGTGCCTTGACTCTATATGAAGCAGCTACTCGAAAAATATCTTTATTGTATGTAGCTAAGATGAAACTATCATAAGAGTCATATTGAAAATTTATCATGGGGATAACCGTGAGCATAGATTTATTTTTTAAAAGTCTAAGACTATCGAAGGGAAAATTACCATATGCAATATGCCACAAGAATCACCCATTTGAGATTGAAACATTCTGCACATATGTTTTTCACTGATTAAAGTTCCTCATCAGTAATGGAAACATTATGTTTTTGGTCATTTGTATTTTTGCAATGTGTCACCTATATGATGTCTTGTATAATATGGTACATGTGGGACCTTTAAATATGACTTCATACTCATTTTCACTTAACTACCCTACAATCATCAGATTATGTTTAAGACCAGTTACATAATAGACACTTTAAATGTCCTTTATTTCATCTTGCTTGGTCAAAAGAGTCATTTTTCCTTTAATGAACACTTACTAAATAATCACCCCCAAATTTAACTTTATTTAGGAATGAATTATCTATACTTGAGACCATGATTTTTTTACCTATCATGTGATCGTGCAACCACTATCCTGTAACATAAGATCATTATTGTTGCATTATTTAGCTAATTGACATGTAATGAAAATGGATTGAGATGTGACTTCATTAGTTTTTGTCACACTATGGTTTTATTTGTTCATGTCTGCTTGTTTTCTCCTGCAATCAATTTCATAATGACCAAACTTCTTATAGTAATAGTACTAGATTTTTTGTTTGCAAATCCTCCTTAACTAACTATAATATTTTTCCTTTCCTCTTTTGATCCGAATTTATGAGTGAAATGAAATGAAAACACAAATATATAATATTAACATAGAT
>JASDQU010714226.1:7408-26969 GCA_032191745.1 Picea mariana
AGCCTATACCCATATTAGATCTCATTTTCAAAATATTGATCACACTACCAACCTTCCTAACCTCTTAACTCAACAAAAGTATGGTGATCTTGGAAAGCTTCTCTTAATGCTTTTCAAGAACAAAAACAAAATTCTAAAGAATCACAAGTAATCACTTACTCTCTTAAGGTCTGATAGACCAATTAGGTCTTAGTGGACATTAATCATCATCATCATCATTAGTGGTTGAATTTCTCACAAACACCAGCTATGATAATCCTTTAGTAGCCTTAGACTCAACATGGGAAGATATCACTCACTGTATGCTCAAGAAAAACTTCCAATATTTAGTGCAATTTGATCTCTTCTCCTTGAATGGGGTATCTAATAGAATGCAAGAACAAACATGAATCGGGGATCGTGTGGCACATGGCTCGAGTATAGGGGATGTCCACCCATTGCATCCTTGCGAATGAGAGGTCAACTCCACCATCATTCCCAACTTCTCACCTCGGTCAACCTCAATAGGTTTTAAACTTGACAGTACCCAATGCCATTATGGAATTGAATGTGTTTGAGCTAGCCATGAAAATTCTGACCATTTGCATGAGGGAGAAGGAGATCACTTTGTCTCTCCATAGGGTTCACATTAATATGATAATCATGTCTATGAATGCTTCACTGGAATATTTGATGCCAATTTTCATCATGACCAATCGTCTACGCATTGAGAAACTCATATCAATGAGAGCACTCATCATAATCCTCCATGAGGATGATGCAATTCTTGGTAAGTTTATTTGGAGTGTTGGCCCTTGACCAAGTTTTGGAGATCCTTGGTCATGTTTCACCACTTTTGGGACTTCGACAGGCTGGTCGAAGGAGGAGCGCAACTCGAAGCAGAGATCATGGGATCTTGGCCCCTTTTTAGGGAATTTTTTGGGATTAGGGTTTATGTAACGAGTATGGGATGTCAGCCCATGGGTTTACCCATGTTTAGGCCCATTTTGTAATGTATAAATAGATATCTAGGCGATGTAGGAAGAGACCAATGTGCTTAGTGTGAATAGTTGTGGATGCTTTGTGCATACTATGTGTTAAGAACTTGAAGAACTAAGTGCAAGTGAATGTAAGAAGCTTGTGTATAGACAGTAAGAAGGCTTTGTGCTTAAACCTAGCTCGGGGAAGGATGATTTGGTGAGGTGTGCACAGATCTCCTATTCTATGCGGAGTGGGTTCCTGTGGCTTTGTGCTTGTAGAATATTGAGAGAAGATAATAAATAAGAGAAGAGTTGGTGGGCGTAGCCCCACACTGGGGTGAACCATGTATATCTTGTGTTATAGTTGCTTTGTACATTATTTTTTATGTTAGTGATGTGATTTATGCTTAGTACTGATATATTTATGTATGATGCATACGGTATAATAAATTAGTGCTTGGTAAGGTGAGTGAATGTTAGATCTGGTCTATCTCTCCATGCTAAGTGATTGAATGTGTTAGATCTTGTTGAATATTGTGGTGCTCTGTAGTTAGGGTTTGGATATGTGATGTGAATAAAGGTCAAATACTGATGAGTGTTAACTGTTAAGTTCTTTGTTAGAGTGGTGTAATCATAGATCTGTGTCCTAGCCAGGTTGTAGACATTTGATTTCTGCAACCACTCCTACCTCTACCTCAGGTGAGACTTCATCTACTTTGTAGGTGTTGGCGAAAGCGATGGTAGTTAGTGTTTTTTCGGTTCATTGTTGAAGCGTTGAACCCTGGGTCTTCCCTTGTGCCAACAAATGGTTCTGTTTCCAGAACCTGAAACTGTGATTGTTGGGAACTAAAGAAGAGAAAGCTCTGTGCGTAGATCTGCTACTTTAGTGTGCAATATTCTACATGACTTGTGAATATCTGTACTAAGAAGAGAAGTCCGATATGAATAAAATAAGTAATATCTTGAAGCTTTGTGCTTTGAGAAAGGTAAGAGAAGTGAAAATTTTTGTTTCGAAAGAATTAATCTAGGTATATTTGATAAATTTTGTCATAATGTGAAAACTAGGGCACAGTGAGAAGAAAGAAGATTTCATATGAATATATCTGATAGAAATAATGAAGGGTATGTTGTTCCTATGCATATAAAGAATGTTTGAACTAATAAATGGATGCAGGATCCTAGAAATAATTTTTTGCAGGTTAGTTACTGTGATCCCAGTGCGTAGTATAGGTAAAGTTGGGGATCATTTAAGAGAAAGAGAGGATTAACCGTTTGTTACAGTTGCATAAGACTGAGACATATTGCTAAGGAATGCCCTGGTAGAAAACCTAGTTGTCTTTGTTGTAAATCTATGGACCATGAAGTTTTGGATTGTCCTAGAATGATTGATAAAGTTGAAAAGATGAATATGAAACAAGAAAATGATGAGACAAGCCAAGAAACTAAGGATATGATAGAACCCCAGAAAGAATCAGAGACTGTATTATTACAGATGAAAGAAACCTTGAATGACCACAAAAATATCAACTTATCATAGGTCTTATAGGAGAAAGAGTACATAGAAAAAAAAANCATAGACTGTGTCCTGGATGAGGAAACACAGGTGAATATCATGACAGAAAGAACTTGGGAAATTTTGGGAAAGCCTGTTATGGTTCCTTCATTAGGAGGAATAGGATTATTTAGAGGAAAGATAATAACCCTATGTGGAAGACTTACCCGAATATCTACGAGTGCTCATGGCACTTCGACAGAAGAATAATTTGAGATCATTAAGTTTTTTGAGAACAACGCCCCATTTGCTATCTTGCTAGAAAAAACCTAGATTGAGAAAGATCAGATACGAAGGAAATAAGAAGAGAAGGATAGAGAACATAAAATGAAAGAATTAAGAGATTTCATGACTAGGATAATAGCGCACTTACTCGAAGAACAAGAGAACCAATCGAAGCTACTAAAGACCAAAAATATGGATGTCAAAGTTGAAAGGACACAAGAAGACTGGAGACACCTGTTTGTACAAGAGAGTAGAGAACCTACCCCAGAAAGAGAAGAAGTATTACGCTTGAATCCTATGAAAGACCCTCCACAATGTGAAGTTATCATCCCAAGAGGAGATAAGAACTATAATGGAAAGCCAAAACCAGTGATTCAGATCATAGGAAAGAAGGCGAGAAAGCTCAGGAAGAAGAAATAAATGTTAGAAACATTACAAGAAGCTCTAGAAAGAACTTCGTAGAAGGAAGGTTTCCAGAATTTGAACTTTGTCGGAATATCAGTATAGCACAGAATGACACTTTGTCATGGTAGAGAAATATAACCGTTGGAGGCATTATGACCGTTAGATCGATGCTCCCGAACGGTTAGGAAAGTAGTTATGGCCTAAAAGTTCACCATTGGACCATTGGGACCATGCCATAACAGATGGAATTGCATTGAATAAGGCTTTGTGACCCGTTGAAAGAAACCGTTACGGTGATATCTATTTATCTTGTCGAGTGTTGCACCGAAAACACTTTTGGCAATTGTGATTATCTGAGCCTGTAGAGAACTAGTTGATTTCACGCAATGATCACTGAGACCTCACCATCCATTTTGTTAGCAGTGAGTATTGTTCACTGACCTGAGATATCAAATCTTGAGTGTGAATTTCGAACGAAATTAGCGCAGCAGAAAAAGTGGTCAAAGAGATTCTAATAGACCTCATGGTTGAGAAGGTGATGTTCGTGGGCATCCAAGCCTCATTGGCGTGAGGAGTGCAGGCCTCCCCATCAACTACTCGTGGATCTGGACCATCCCGAGATGCGACCGAGAAAAGAACCAAGCATCGCGATGACTTGGCGAATGTGAAGCTAATTCCATCCATATCACCCAACTACATCACACCCCTGGTCGGTGTGGTGAGTCTTGATAGTGTCCCGAGGGACTTCAACTACACACTCATCACTGTTTACTTTCTGAAGGGAAAACAAGCAGTCAAACCGCAGTTGGAGAGGATTCTAACCTTGAAGATCAGTGATTATAACCTAGGAGACCGCAAGAGATATGGCATGCTCGCACCTCAAAAATATTTGACCAAGATGAAGGGGAAGAAATTGAAGATCATCCCCCAGCCGTGGTCTATGGACATCGCAAGGTCCACTGTTTTGAATGTGATGAAGATACCACATTTTGAAAGGTAGGAGGTTAATGCGTGCATTAAACTCCTGTTGTTGTGCTTCCATGGTGGGTATCTATGCTTAGACTAATGCATCATCGTCGATCATATGTTGATCCATAGGACCACCAGATTGAGCATGCATGGACCAAACCCACAAGACTTTTATCCAAGGAAGGCTGCAGACCACGCCCTGGCACAAAAGATCAAAGACACCTATGACGATGTAGAGAAAGGGACGCGTGGCTATAAGGTAATCTCCATTCAAAATGGTGGAATGTGCCTTGCTTGCCAGTTTGATTGCTGGTAAGCTACTAAGAAAGAACAGACCCACTTAGGTCACAGGGTTTGTCGTTGACCTCACAAGAAAATGCATGGAAGGACTATAAATGAACTGGGCCAGTTACCTAGTCAATCAGTTAGAATTGGATTGTCGTGAAGCTCAGGATCAAGGCTATGAGTTCCATTTTAGCTAGCTATTGATCTTCATCGTGTTTACTGCTTGGGAGATGTCAGAAGGTGTGACCTTCCCTGACATTGACCCATTTGAGCAACTAGATGTGAAGTTCACCATGCTCTAGTATTCGAGCGATATGGGGAAACAATCACAAGAGAATGCAGTATTCCATACCTACTACTTGCATCTGAAGAGGGCTATTGAGTTTTTCCCTTGTATGACGCCGAATACCCAGGATAGGTTCAGGCCCCTTCTGAAGTTATGTGTAGATAGGAATTTTACTTATATTATTGCGTGTGCATAAGGAAGTAAAGAAGAGCTTCAGTCCTACAACAAGCTCACAGAGGAGGACCTGGAATAAATCGCTAAGGAATGGCCCGCAGAGTTCCTTATACCAATTGATCAGACAACACTGTCCAATCCCAAACTCATTGGAAGTCTGGTGGTTATTCTCGAAGAGTATGATGCACCCAGCAAGAGTAGGAAGAAAAATAAGGAATATGTAGAGGAAATACATAACACATCAGAAGAGACTACATCAGATTGACCTAGAGGAGGAGGATACAACAAAGTGGACAAAGAAGAAAAAGAAGGTGAAGAAAACAAGCAGAAACAAGGTGAAGTAACACCATCTAGGAAACCCCTTGAAGAGGCAGAGACATCCAAGAAAATAAAGGTTTTCCCAAAGAAACCTACATCACGAAAGAATTCCAAAGCGAGTAAGCTGAAGCTGTAGACTGCACTCACAGTCAATGACTTTGAATTCATTATCACAGTTGTATCAGATGCCTCAAAAGATATTTTTTAGGGAAATGAAGCCAAACAAGAAGCCATGTATGATAGAATTGAGACAAAACTGAGAGGAGTACAACAATCCCTTCACTCCAGCTGTGCAGTGTCCATTGCGCCCCTGCCACCGGAAGAACCAGAGTTGGGAGATGAGACTTCCCAACTCCGTAGAATAGCTGATGTGATTGAAGCTCGCCTTCATCAGGGGTAGGAAGAAAAAGAACAGGCCTCAATGGCCCTGAAGCAAGAAGAAGAGAAAATCATACAGAAATGCCGATTTGTGCAACAGCAGAAGGATGACTTACAAACCAAGTTCGAAGAAACTAAAGCACAAATCTAGCAGGAGAAAGAATAGTTTCTCGCGGAGTAGGTCAGAGTTAAAGAAGAAGTCAACAGAACACTTTGCTCTGTGATGAGCTTAGATCAAATGGAGGAAGACCTAGTGGAGAATCAAGTGACAAATATTGTTGAAACCATTCAACAACTTCAACAAAGAGTCACAGAACTAGAGCTACAAACAGTGCCAAGCACTCTGCAGGAAGTGTGAGACCAGAAAGAAGCAATTGTCTGGAGTGCAGTTTAAAGGATCAAAGTATTCGCCGTGGAATGTAAACATCTAAGCAAACTAGGGCACAGTTAGAAGAAAGAAGATTTCATATGAATAGATCTGATAGAAATAATGAAGGGTATGTTGTTCCTATGCATAGAAAGAATGTTTGGACTCATAAATGGATGCAGGATCCTAGAAAGAATTTTTTGCAGGTTAGTTACTGTGATCCCAGTGCGTAGTATAGGTAAAGTTGGGGATCATTTAAAAGAAAGAGAGGATTAATCGTTTGTTACAGTTGCATAAGACCGGGACATATTGCTAAGGAATACCCTAGTAGAAAACCTAATTGTCTTTGCTATAAAGCTATGGAACATGAAGTTTTGGATTATCCTAGAATGATTGATAAAGTTGAAAAGATGAATATGAAACAAGAAAATTATGAGACAAGCCAAGAAACTAAGGATATGAAAGAACCCCAGAAATAATCAGAGACTGCATTATTACAGATGAAAGAAACCTTGAATGACCACAAAAATATCAACTTATCAGAGGTCTTATAGGAGAAAGAGTACATAGAAAAAAGAATAGGAGACTTCGACATAGACTGTGTCTTGGATGAGGAAACACAGGTGAATATCATGACAGAAAGAACTTGGGAAATTTTGGGAAAGCCTATTATGGTTCCTTCATTAGGAGGAATATGATTATTTAGAGGAAAGATAATAACCCTATGTGGAAGACTTACCCATATATCTATGAGTGCTCATGGCACTTCGACAGAAGAATAATTTGAGATCATTAATTTTTTTGAGAACAACTCCCCATTTGCTATCTTGCTACGAAAAACCTAGATTGAGAAAGATCAGATATGAAGGAAATAAGAAGAGGAGGATAGAGAACATAAAATGAAAGAATTAAGAGATTTCATGGCTAGGAGAATATCGCACTTACTCGAAGAACAAGAGAACCAATCGAAGCTACTAAAGACCCAAGATATGGATGTTGAAGTTGAAAGGACATAGAAAGACTGGAGACACCTGTCTATACAAGAGAGTAGAGCACCTACCCCAGAAAGAGAAGAAGTATTACCCTTGAATCCTATGAAAGACCCTGCACAGTGCGAAGTTATCATCCCAAGAGCAGATAAGAACTATAATGGAAAGTCGAAACCCGTGATTCAGATCACAGGAAAGAAGGCGAGAAAGCTCAGTAAGAAGAAATAAATGTTAGAAACATTACAAGAAGCTCTAGAAATAACTTGGGAGAAGGAAGGTTTCCAGAATTTGAACTTTGTCGGAATATCAGTACAGCACAGAATGACAGTTTCCCATGGTAGAGCAATATAACCGTTGGAGGCATTATGACCGTTAGATCGATGCTCCCAAACGGTTAGGAAAGTAGTTATGGCCTAAAAGTTCGCCATTGGACTGTTGGGACTGTGCCATAACAGATGGAATTGCATTGAATAAGGCTTTGCGACCCGTTGAAAGAAATCATTACGGTGATATCTATTTATCTTGTTGAGTGTTGCACTAAGAACACTTTTGGCAATTGTGATTATCTGAGCCTGTAGAGAACTAGTTGATTTCATGCAATGATCATTGAGACCTCACCATCCATTTTGTTAGCAGTGCTTATTGTTCACCGACCTGAGATATCAAATCTTGAGTGTGCATTTCGGATGAAATTAGCGCAGCAGAAAAAGTGGTCGAAGAGATTCTAATAGACCTCATGGCCAAAAAGGTGATTTTCATGGGCATCCAAGCCTCATCGACGTGAGGAGTGCATGCCTCCCCATCGACTGCTCGTGGATCTGGACCATCCCGAGATGTGACCGAGAAAAGAACCAAGCATCGTGATGACTTGGCGAATGCGAAGCTAATTCCATCCATATTACCCAACTACATCACACCCCTGGCCGGTGTGGTGAGTCATAATAGTGTCTCGAGGGACTTCAGCTACACACTCATCACTGTGTACCTTCCAAAGGGAAAACAAGTAGTCAAACCATAGTTTGAGAGGATTCCAACCTTGAAGATCAATGATTATAACCTAGGAGACCGCAAGAGATATGGCATGCTCGCACCTCACAAATATTTGACCCAGATGAAGGGGAAGAAATCAAATGTCATCCCCCAGCCATGGACTATGGACATCGCAAGGTCCATTGTCTTGAATGTGATGAAGACACCACATTTTGGAAGGCACCAGGAGTTAATGCATGCGTTAAAATCCTGCTGTCGTTCTTCCATGGCGGGTTTCTATGGTTAGACAGATGCATCATCGTCGATCTGGCGTTGATCCATAGGACCACCAGATTGAGCATGCATGGACCAAACCCAGAAGACTTTTATCCAGGGAAGGCTGCAGACCACACCCTGGCACAAAAGATCAAAGACACCTATGATGATGTAGAGAAAGGGGCGTGAGGCTATAAGGTAACCTCCATTCAAAATGGCGGAATGTGCCTTTCTTGCCATTTGATTGCTGGTAATCTACTAAGAAAGAACAGACCCACGTAGGTCACAGGGCTTGTCCTTGACCTCACAGGAAAATGCGTGGAAGGACTACAAATGAACTGGGCTAGTTAACTAGTCAATCAATTAGAACTGGATTATTGCGAAGCTCAGGATCAAGGCTATGAGTTCCATTTTAGCTGGTTGTTGATCTTCATTGTCTTTACTGCTTGGGAGATGTCAGAAGGTGCGACCTTCCCTAATATTGACCCATTCGATCCACTAGATGTGAAGTTCACCATGCTCTAGTATTTGAGCGATATGGGGAAACAATGGCAAGCGAATGCAGTGTTCCATACCTACTACTTGCATCTAAAGAGGGCTATTGAGTCTTTCCCTTGTATGATGCCAAATACCCTTATGAAGTTATGTGCAGATAGGAATTTCATTTATATTACTGCGTGTGCAGAAGAAAGTAAAGAAGAGCTTCAGTCCTACAAAAAGCTCACAGAGAAGGACCTGGAATAAATCGATAAGGAATGGCCCACAGAGTTCCTTATACCAGTTGACCAGGAAACACTGTCCGATCCCAAACTCATTGGAAGTCCGGTGGTTATTTGCAAATAGTATGATGCACCCAGCAGGAGAAGGAAGAAAAATAAGGAATATGTAGAGGAAATACACAACACATCAGAAGAGACTACATCAGATTCACCTAGTGGAGGAGGATACGACAAAGTGGACAAAGAAGAAAAAGAAGGTGAAGAAAACAAGTAGAAGCAAGGTGAAGTAACACCACCTAGGAACCCCCTTGAAGAGGCAGAGACATCCAAGAAAATAAAGTTTTCCCCAAAGAAACCTACATCAAGAAAGAATTCCAAAGCGAGTAAGCCAAAGCTGTAGACTACACTCACGGTCGATGACTTTGAATTCATTATAGCAGTTGTATCAAATGCCTTGAAAGATATTTTTTAGGGAACTGAAGCCAAACAAGAAGCCATGTATGATATAATTGAGACAAAACAGAGAGGAGTACAACAAGCCCTTCACTCCAACTATGCAGTGTCCATTGCGCCCCCGCCACCAGAAGAACCAGAGTTGGGAGATGAGCCTTCCCAACTCCATAGAATAGCTGATGTGACTGAAGCTCCCCTTCGTCACACGTAGGAAGAAAAATAATAGGCCTCAGTGGCCCTGAAGTAAGCACAAGAGGAAATCATAGAGAAACTTCGAGTTGCGCAGCAAGAGAAGGATGACTTACAAACCAAGTTCAAAGAAAATAAATCACAAATCCAGCAGGAGAAAGAATAGTTACTTGCGGAGCAAATCAGAGTTAAAGAAGCAGTCAACAGAGCACTTTGCTCTGTGACAGGCTTAGATCAAATGGAGGAAGACTTAGTGGAGAATCAAGTGACGAATCTTGTTGAAACCATTCAGCAGCTTCAACAAAGAGTCACAGAAATAGAGCTACAAACAGTGCCAAGTACTTTGCAGGAAGTGCGAGACCAAAGAGAAGAAACTACCTAGAGCGCAGTTGAAAGGATCAAAGTATTCTCCATGGAATGTAAACAGCTAAGCAAACTAGGGCACAGTTAGAAGAAAGAAGATTTCATATGAATAGATTTGATAGAAATAATGAAGGGTATGTTGTTCCTATGCATAGAAATAATGTTTGGACTAACAAATGGATGCAAGATCCTAGAAAGAACTTTTTGCAAGTTAGTTACTATGATCCCTGTGCGTAGTATAGGTAAAGTTTGGGATCATTTAAGAGAAAGAGAGGATTAACCATTTGTTACAGTTGCATAAGACCGGGACATATTGCTAAGGAATTCCTTGGTAGAAAACCTAGTTGTCTTTGCTAGAAAGCTATGGGCTATGAAGTTTTGGATTGTCCTAGAATGATTGATAAAGTTGAAAAGATGAATATGAAACAAGAAAATGATGACACAAGCCAAGAAACTAAGGATATGATAGAACCCCAGAAAGAAACAAAGACTGTATTATTACAGATGAAAGAAACCTTGAATGACCACAAAAATATAAACTTATTAGAGGTCTTATAGGAGAAAGAGTACATAGAAAAAAGAATAGGAGACTTTGACATAGACTGTGTTCTGGATGAGGAAACACAGGTGAATATCATGACAGAAAGAACTTGGAAAATTTTGGGAAAGCCTGTTATGGTTCCTTCATTAGGAGGAATAGGATTATTTAGAGGAAAGATAATAACCCTATGTGGAAGACTTACCCAGATATCTATGAGTTCTCATGGCACTTTGACAGAAGAATAATTTGAGATCATTAATTTTTTTGAGACCAACACCCCATTTGCTATCTTGCTAGGAAAAACCTGGATTGAGAAAGATCAGATATGAAGGAAATAAGAAGAGGAGGATAGAGAACATAAAATGAAAGAATTAAGAGATTTCATGGCTAGGAGAATAGTGCACTTACTCGAAGAACAAGAGAACCAATTGAAGCTACTAAAGACCAAAGATATGGATGTCAAAGTTGAAAGGACATAAGAAGACTGGAGACACCTGTCTGTACAAGAGAGTAGAGAACCTACCCCAGAAAGAGAAGAAGTATTAATCTTGAATCCTATGAATGACCCTCCATAGTGTGAAGTTATCATCCCAAGAGGAGATAAGAACTATAATGGAAAGTCTAAACCAGTGATTCAGATCATAGGAAAGAAGGCGAGAAAGCTCAGTAAGAAGAAAGAAATGTTAGAAACATTACAAGAAGCTCTAGAAAGAACTTCGCAGAACGAAGGTTTCCAGAATTTGAACTTCGTCGAAATATCAGTACAGCACAGAATGACACTTTGCCATGGTAGAGCAATATAACCATTGGAGGCATTATGAGCATTAGATCGATGCTCCCGAATGGTTAGGAAAGTAGTTATGGACTAAAAGTTCACCATTGGAACGTTAGGACCACGCCATAATAGATGGAATTGCATTGAATAAGGCTGCGCGACTCATTGAAAGAAACTGTTATGGTGATATCCATTTATCTTGTCGAGTGTTTCACTGAGAACGCTTTTGGTAATTGTGATTATCTGATCCTGTAGAGAACTAGTTGATTTTGTGCAATGATCACTGAGACCTCACCATCCATTTTGTTAGCAGTGAGTATTGTTCACTGACCTAAGATATCGAATCTCGAGTGTGCATTTCGGACGAAATTATCCCACCAGAAAAAGTGGTCGAAGAGATTCTAATAGACCTCATGGCCGAGAAGGTGATGTTTGCAGGCATAAAAGCCTCATCGACACAAGGAGTGCAGGCCTCCCCATGGGACTGCTCGTGGATCTGGACCATCTCGAGATGCGATCGAGAAAACCAAGCATCGTGATGACTTGGTGAATGCGAAACTAATTCCATCCATATTACCCAACTACGTCACACCCCTGGCTGGCGTGGTGAGTCGTGATAGTGTCCCGAGGGACTTCAACTACACACTCATCCCTGTTTACCTTCTGAAGGGAAAACAAGCAGTCAAACCATAGTTGGAGAGGATTCCAACCTTGAAGATGAGTGATTATAACCTGGGAGACCGCAAGAGATATGGCATGCTCTCACCTCACAAATATTTGACCAAGATGAAGGGGAAGAAATCGAAGATCATCCCCCAGCCGTGGACTATGGACATCGCAAGGTCCACTGTCTTGAATGTGATGAAGATACCACATTTTGGAAGGCACCAGGAGGTTAATGCATGCGTTAAACTCCTGTTGTCGTGCTTCCATGGCGGTTATCTATGGTTATACAGATGTATCACCGTTGATCTGGCATTGATCCATAGGACCACTAGACTGAGCATGCATGGACCAAAGCCACAAGACTTTTATCCAGGGAAGGATGCAAACCACGCCCTGGTACAAAAGATCAAAGACATTTATGACGATGTAGATAAAGGGACATGAGGCTATAAGGTAACCTCCATTAAAAATGGTGGAATTCTCCTTGCTTGTCAGTTTGATTGCTAGTAAACTACTAAGAAGGAACAGACCCACGTAGGTCACAGGGTGTGTCGTTGACCTCACAGGAAAATGTGTGGAAAAACTACAAATGAACTAGTCCAGTTACCTAGTCAGTCAGTTAGAACTGGATTGTCGAGAAGCTCAGGATCAAGGCTATGAGTTCCATTTTAGCTGGTTGTTGATCTTCATCATGTTTACTGCTTGGGAGATGTTGGAATGTGCGACCTTCCCTGACATTGACCCATTCAAGCCACTAGATGTGAATTTCACCACTCTCTAGTATTCGAGCGATATGGGGAAACAATGGCAAGTGAATGCAGTATTCCATACCTACTACTTGCATCTGAAGAGGGCTATTGAGTATTTCCCTTATATGAGGTTGAATACCCTGGACAGGTTCAGGCCCCTTTTGAAGTTATGTGTAGATAGGAATTTCATTTATAGTACTGCATAAATCGCTAAGGAATGGCCTGTAGAATTCCTTATACCAGTTGACAAGGCAACACTGTTCGATCCCAAACTCATTGGAATTCCGGTGGTTATTCGCGAAGAGTATGATGCACCCAGCAGGAGTAGGAAGAAAATAAGGAATATGTAGAGGAAATACACAACACATCAGAAGAGACTACATCAGATTCACCTAGTGGAGGAGGATACGACAAAGTGGACAAAGAAGAAAAAGAAGGTAAAGAAAACAAGCAGAAGCAAGGTGAAGTAACACCACCTAGGAACCCCCTTGAAGATGTAGGGACATCCAAGAAAAGAAAGTTTTCCCCAAAGAAACCTACATCACTAAAGAATTCCAAATCGAGTAAGCCAAAGCTGTAGACTACACTCACGGTTGATGACTTTGAATTCATTATCGTAGTTGTATCAGATGCCTCGAAAGATATTTTTCAGGGAACTGAAGAAAAACAAGAAGCCATGTATCATAGAATTGAGACAAAATTGAGAGGAGTACAACAAGCCCTTCACTCCAGCTGTGCAGTGTCCATTGCGCCCCTGCCACTAGAAGAACTAGAGTTGGGAGATGAGCCTTCCCAACTCTGTAGAATAGCTAATGTGACTGAAGCTCTCCTTCATCATGGGTAGGAAGAAAAAGAACGGGCCTCAGTGGCCCTGAAGCAAGCACGAGAGGAAATCATAGAGAAATGTTGAGTTGCGCAGTAGGAGAAGGATGACTTACAAACCAAGTTCGAAGAAAATAAAGCACAAATCCAGCAGGAGAAAGAATAGTTTCTTGCGGAGCAGGTTAGAGTTAAAGAAGCAGTCAACAGATCACTTTGTTCTATGACGGGCTTAGATCAAATGGAGGAAGACCCAGTGGAGAATCATGTGATGAATCTTGTTGAAACCATTCAACAGCTTCAACAAAGAGTCACAGAACTAGAGCTACAAACAGTTCCAAGCATTCTACAGGAAGTGCGAGACTAGAGAGAAGCAATTGCCCAGAGCGCAGTTGAAAGGATAAAAGTATTCACCGTGGAATGTAAACAGCTAAGCAAATGTAGTGTGCATACTTATGAGTGCCTTACCAAGGACCCTGAACTGAAGACACTAGAGTCGCAGCTCCAGGATGCAAAGAAATAAGCAACAATAGTACAAGCATGTTGAAACTCCTGTCAGCAGTTGAGAGGATTAAAATATCCCAAGAACATCGAACTTCTCAACAATAGGTCCATGCCATACAAAGAAAAGTCATGGAAGTTACTCAGAAGCTCCATCTAGTCGAGGATGCAACTTGCCTACTTTTTTAGGATATTGAAGGATGAGGAGCAGAGCTAGAACAAATAGTCACTTTGGTAGAAAAATGCTTAGAAGGACCTGTGAATGAGGTAGTTATTCAATATTTCCTCGAGCAAGAGGCCTTGGCGCAACAACAGGTTGAAGTAGCTCGAGGATTTTGAGGCAATGCTACCCAGACCAGAGTGACTCGGGACGAGTCACAAGTGAGTGTGGGGGGATTTTTGGCCCTTGACCAAGTTTTGGAGATCCTTGTTCATGTTTGACATGTTTTGGGACTTGGACAGGTTGTTCGAAGGTGAAGCACAAGTCGAAGCAGAGATCATGGGATCTTGGCCTCTTTTTAGAGCAGCTTTTGGGATTAGGTATTCTGTAACGAGTATGGGATGTCATCCCATGGGTTACCCATGTTTAGACCCATTTTGTAATGTATAAATAGATATCTAGGAGATGTAGGAAGAGGCCAATGTGCTAAGTGTGAATAGTTGTTGATGCTTTGTGCATACTATGTGTTAAAAACTTGCAGAGATAAGTGCAAGTGATTGTAATAAGCTTGTGTATAGACAGTAGAAGGCTTTGTGCTTAAACCTAGCTTGGGGAAGGAGGATTTGGCGAGGTGTGCACAGATCTCCTGTCCTATGTGGAGTGGGCTCCTGTGGCTCTGTGCTTGTAGAATATTGAGAGCAGATAATAAATAAGAGAAGAGTTGGTGGGTGTAGCCCCACACTGGCGTGAACCACCTATATCCTGTGTTATGGTTGCTTTATGCATCATGTTGTATGTTAGTGATGAAATTTATTTTTAGAACCAATATCTTTATGTATGATGTATCTAGTATAATAGCTTAGTGCTTGGTAAGGGAATGAATGTTAGATCTGATCTATCTCTCCATGCTAATTGATTGAACGTGTTAGATCTTGTTGAATACTGCGCTTCTTTGTAATTAGGGTTTGGATCTGCGATGTGAATACAGGTTAAATACTGATGAATGTTAACTACTAAGTGCTTTGTTAGAGTGGTGTAATCATAGATCTGTGTCCCAGCTAGGTTGTAGACATTTGAGTCCTGTAACCACCCTTGACTGTACCTCAAGTGAGACTTCATCTACTTCGTAGGTGTTGCTAAAAGGGACGGTAGTTACAGTTTTGTTGGTGCACTATTGAAGCATTGAACCCTGGGTCTACCCCTGTGCTAACATGGATCTTAAAGGAACCTTTGATATTTAAATCCAGCTCTCATACTGGTTTTTTGGCTCTGCTGCATTCATTTCTTCTTATTTATATTTCCTCTTCTTGGTGTCATGTAATTCCCTCTTCTCTATCCTTTCTTCTAATGGCTCCTAGTGGTCACAATTGTCCCTCTTCAAGCATTAGAACTTCCCGGGTTGAGGTATCTCATGAAACAAAAAAAACATTAGTCGTTGTTGATTACTATGAAACCCATGTTCCTAAGGATGATAAAGTGGCCATGTCGCCCCTGGAAGATGAGGTTCACCTATTCTATGAATTTAAAGAATACTCATAGGTCGATTTTAAAGTAGGAAATGTGATCCCAGATCTCGCATGCACCAAGACCTAAAAATCTAAGTTTTTCAATACCCTTGAAATTTACTGGCATGTCAAGATAATGGATTCTCTTAGCATGCTTCTCAAAGATGAATTTTTTTGTCAACTCAAAGGTTGAATGTAGACATTGTAGATATAGATGAATATATGTCCAAAGTCATAACTTGGTTGGCACACAAACATGGAGGCATTTCCCAACCACCCATTTCTAGTCGTGGAGCTGCGACTATTAGTTTTGGAGTTGTGACTATTTCTTTTGGAGTTGTGACTATTGGTCCACATGGTGGTGTTTCTGATGTTCGTGTTGGTCCTAAAGAGTCATCTGTTGTGGAACCTCAGGATCCTAACAATTTTTAGAATGTTTTCTTCTGGTGAATTCAATTTTGCCTACATTTTTTCTAGCTTCTAGATATGGTTATAACCATCCTAAACTTTCCACTTCTATCATATATTTTATAAGTGAAACATTGACAAACATAGAATACTTGGTTTCCCCTCTGGGGTAGGTCTTTTTTATTGATGAACATGGAATGTTGTCATGGTCTTTCAGGTCCAAGAACTTGATGATTTCTAGTCTGTACAAACTATAAATATTAATATAGTTTTTTACATTACAAAAACAAAAACATTAAAAATATAAAATTAATATTATAATTTTTCAAAAAATACATCCCACTAAAACAATGGGTTCTCCACAATTATACAATTTTTTGGAAGGAAAAGTCATCGTTAAGGTACTCAACACCTGCACTAATGCAAACATATACCTTCTATTATGTTGGAAAAATAATATACCACTCTTAGAAAACTCAAATTTCACATAATTATTCCCAATTTCTATGAATACAATTTCTATACTTGAAAAGATAATTTAACTAGTTCAATTTCTTACATTTCATCTTTTTACACCATATTCAAATTCATTGCAAAAGTGCCTTCAATAATCCCTCCAAGTTAACACGTTGTTGTTTTCCATGTTTTCATTGCCACTAACGCATCATGAGAAACCACCATTAGCTTACACATGCCTATATATATTTTATTTTTTTCTCTTTGCCTCTAAAAAGTGTCTTTTGATGCAATAAGATTTTTTTCACTTTACTTTCAATTGATTTATACACACACACACACACACACACACTATGGTGATGGTGATGGTTAACATCCACTGAGACCAAAATTGGTATATCATGTAGATTTTTAATGACAAAAATCAGCAAGCTAATATTCTATCAAACACCTAGCAACCTAGAGATAATTGTCTTCATAAATTTCAGAAATGCATAAAACCCACATTCAGAAATTTCCATAAGCCAAAATACACATTGCTAAGAAAAATAGCAACGAAAATAACAAAGTGGACAACAACCCATAACTCACAGAAATTTAGGTAAATGCCAGGGAAAACCCCAATGTGGGGAAACCCAAAGAGAGAGAGAGAGAAATATATCTTATTATTATGCTTCAGGAAAGTACATATTAGCAGCAAAATAACATTTCTAGCCAAGGAAAATACCTCACAACACCAAATCTGTCCCACAAAAATCTACCTCGTTTTCCATTCCAAAACCGTACCATTGTCTAGCCTCTTCCATACCTCGTTGTTCGTGCCCACAGTCACATTTACAGACTGTTCCGTACGGCCCAAAAAAAACCACAAAAAATCTGGAATCTGCCTCAAAAACCATGCCAAAAATTGTCTTTATTTACATGCCAAATCCATACGACTATACGGAATATACGGATCCGTATAGTATGACCTTCCACAACAAAAAAATATTTCGGCCAAAAATTCACAAAAAAATTTTCTCGGGAATCGTGCCTTGTTTCCTTGAAAAACGTTCCCTCTTTGCTGCTCACTTTCATCTCTCAAGCATGCTCATAAAATCTCTCTAACTCTCCTCCCAATTTCCTCTCAACATTCGACATGTCTTGCACACTACCCAATGCATTCTTTTATAATATGAAAATGACATTTTGACCCCAAAGTGTCTTTTCACCTTCCCAACCCTAGATCCAAAGGCCAAGATTAGATCTTGCATTTTTCAAGATCAAGGGTCATGATCCATTCCCTCCAAAATGTCTTATTTAAAATTAAAGTGAATTTCATTTTATTACATAAGTGCTTTATGAAAATAAAGTCACTTTAAAAATAAAAGGTACACTTTATTAAAAAGATTACTTTAATAAAAGAACCACTTAAACAACTTTATAAAAACTATTACAAGGTTAAGTGTCTGGTACTGTAAACATTAAGGTAATATCTGCATACAAGACAAAACATGTGGAGTACCTCCCGAGCTAAAAAGATTACAATCCCTCTTAGCGAGGAATGTACTCGCTGCCATCTCCATCATCTGGTCCCATCACACTATGCTTCGTAGGAGCTCCCTCTGAACCTGGATCCATCCGCAACATCTGCACAGAATGTGGACTAGAATATCTTCTCCTGAAAACATCCTGGAACCCTGAGCTCACTTCATCTTGAGCACTGGTTCGATCAACCTGGCTAAGCCTTCTGCCAGTTCTCAGAAGAGACTCTCTCTCTTCTCTCAGAATGCAAGACTGAAACCTTGGCACCACCATAGTCTTGGAAGCCTCCTCACGCTCCTCATCCAACGTTGAATCATACATAAAAGGTTGTCATCTCAACAAATACAACCTATTCATCAGGTTACTGATCAGATGCAGCTCTACCAGGTCCACTCCCTCTCTGTAGATAAAGACATGTTCCCTCTTGAACAATACGCAATATCCTACATCCTCCAAGGATGAGACTGAGAGAAAGTTAACACTCAACCCTGGAACAAAGAAAACTCCATCAAGCTCCAAGAGTTCCCCAAACTTGAGTTGGAATCTGACATTCCCAACTCCACGTACAAATCTCACCATACCACCTTCATTTACCACCTGTCAGTTAGGACCAATCTATGTGAAGTCTGGGAATACTCACTAGATTCCCTTCATGTGGCTAGAGGCTCTGCTATCCACAATCCATCTTACATCACCTCCGAATCCTCCCCAGTCAACATTGGAAACTAGGGTCACCAAAGAAAATTCCCTATAAAACTTTGAAGCAAAGTCCTCCATGGCCAATGTAGCAGCTGTCTCAGGCCCCTCTCACTCCTTCTTCTTCTTCCTCTCAGGACAATGAGATACAAGGTTCCCCAACTGGTTACAACAATAACATCTGACTTTACTCAAGTCCCTTCCGAAACTTCCTTTCTTCTTGCTCTTTGCAACAAGAGAAACATTGTCATCAGCTCTGTCTGTCTTCTGATCACTGCTCTGAGATCTTTCATGGATCGCCTCCTGAGTGAAATCATCCCAGAGTCTGCTCCAATATGGTATATGTTCAAGACCCACCATGCACTTCACAAAGACTTCCCAATCTTTGGTGAATCCATTTAAGGCTATCCTCACCAACTTAGAATCTGAAATGACCTCTCCAACAGCTGCCAGCTCATCTTTAACTTGATCCACCCAGGTAATATAAGAAGAGACACTCTCCTCCTTGCCCATCTTGGTATCATGCAACTTATCCTTCAAGGCCATCTTCCAGTTCTCGTTCTTCACCTCAAACAAGTTCTTAAGTGCATCCCACATCTCCTTGGCAGTCTTTTTCTTAGCCAAGTGTGGGATAAAGTGATCCTTCACCCCAACCAGAGTAATCCTCTGAGCTTTGGCTTCCTTGGCCTCATGTAAGTCCAAAGCAACATGATCTATTGTAGGAGCTGCTACAACAAAGTTTGTTGGAAGATTGGTTGTTGTCATTGATGTCAACCCTAGTCATGGGTTTTGGACCGCAATATTGATAAAGGTATTTGGACATGAAGGAAAATGCACATGCATATACAACACCCATGAATGGATAGTATACATCATGTTGTTTAT